>SKCR01026401.1:0-277707 GCA_019454045.1 Zanthoxylum bungeanum | reverse complement strand
ATGAGACACCAGGTCGCAGACATGTTTGTCAATGTATGAGTTCTCGAAGAGTGCCAACAACTTTTAGATCTATCCCAGTAGATCCTTATTCCTAAAATAAAGGTTGCCTCTCCCAAGAATTTCATGGAGAATTTTAATGAAAGCCAAGCTTTCACCGATTGTAGTATGGGAATGTCATTGCTTAGAAGCAATACATCATCAACGTATAGGACAATCATTGTCAGTGCACTCACACTAAACTTCTTATATACACAAGAATCATCTTCGTTTTGAATGAAACCGTATTGTAATATGATCTCATCAAAACATTGGTTCCAAGAACGCAATGCTTGCTTCAATCCATAAATGGATCGATTTAACTTGCAAACATTGTTTGCATGTTTTGGCATGACAAACCCGTCAGGTTGTTGTATATAAACCTCCTCCAAAAGGCTTCCGTTAAGGAAAACGGTTTTGACGTCCATCTGCCATATTTTGTAATCGAAATATGCATCAATAGCAAGCATTTTCTGAATAGATTTCATCATGGTAACGGGTAAAAGGTTTCGTCGTGATCGACACCATGTTGATGACGATACCCTTTCGCTACAAGCCTAGCTTTGTACGTTTATATGTTGCCATCCATGTTTGTCTTCACCTTGAAGACACATTTGTAACCAATAGGCACAATGCCTTCTGGTACTTCAACCAGTGTCCAAACTTGGTTGGTATACATGAAATCCATTTCGGACTTCATGACACCTTGCCATAAAGTGGAGTCGATACCTTGTATCGCTACCTCATACGTTGCTGGCTTATTATCCTCAATAAGATTAATGTCTACATGAGGTGAGATCAGAAACCCATACCTCTTAGGTTTTTTTCTGACTCTCTCCGACCTACGCGGTTCTTGTGTATTAGAAGATTATGGAACAGTCTTACCCCTGATGAACTGTTCGTGTTCCGTGAGGGGATCTGTGTCAGGAACAGTATCACTCTGATTTTCATCGAGTTCTACTTTCCTCTCACTTACCACTACATTTAGGAATTCCTCTAAGGAAAACCGCATGGAGAGCAACAAATATTTTGTTCTCTTATGGGTTGTGGAAATAATATCCTTTGGTTTCCCTATGATAACCAATTACAAATAGGCACTTATCCGATTTGGGTTCTAGTTTGGCACCATCCAAACGTTTAATATATGCCCAGCATACCTGTAGGCACTGCATTTTTGCATATAAGTCTCGATGATGAGTCTCATACGAAGGCACTACTCTTTAGGTTACGGAAGTCGCGGGAAACGAATGTCGGAAGGGGAAATTCAGAATAAGTATGTTATCAGAATCAATTCACATGTTCACTGCTTTCGTGTTCGTGCTGCATTCGTGAGCACGTTCGAACATCAAGTAGATTGCGGGCGTTCGAATCGACGTTCGAACGGTGTCGGTACTTCTGGTTTTGTTGCTAGCCTCACGCCCAAGCCCAATTAGCCCACCAAAACCCACCCAAAAATAACAAAACACATATTTAACACATGGTGAAATTAAAACAAATCAAATAAATCCATTCCTAATTTGAACAAATCACCTCTCTAATTTAATTAGATGTTTTCCTTGTGAGATACCAATTAGAAATATCCCCTCATAATTGGATGATTCCATTTCCTATTCACAAAAGAGGAACCCTATCTTTTGCCTATAAAAGAAACACAAATCCAACCATTGCTCTCTCCTAGCTCTACACGCCCAAGACAAGAATAGCAAGCAAAATAATTCTCTTCTCCTCCTCCCTCTAGCAACCGAAAACATCACCACTAAACACTAATTCCTTGAACGCATACAGCCCTCTAAAATAGCCCCTGCAGTGACCGAAATCTGTTCCTAAAATAGCCATGCGGTGACCGAATAAACCGCTTTAAAACACACCACCGTAACTACCGAAAATAATCTCTAAAACTGCACTGCAGTGACCGAAAAATCACCAACTAAACATCAGCCCAAACACCGAAAAAAGTAGTTAAAAACAGTCCCTTAATATAGCAAAACAGTGACAAAAAAATGCACTTTAAAACCCTTAAATTACCACAAGAAACAACAGTAAAACAACAGTAAAATAGAGGAAACGAGAGCTCAAAACAGCGAAGCAGCAAACGAGAATAGTGGACCAGTGAACCGGAGGAGTTGCGGAGCATCAACCATTCCGACGGCCGTGTAACGCACTTTCGAGAGATGACCTAAGAAGTTAGACCTGAGAGCACCCTTCTTCTTTATTCTCATCTTTTTTTGTTGTTTATTAGAATTTCCTCGCATGAGAGTCGTTTGTTGATATATGTTGTGGTCTTTGAATGAATGGAACATGTGTTCTCTCTTGTGGTATATCAGATGGAAACCTGGACGTAAATTCCTAAGCCGAATCCGAATGGACGGTATTGCGGTTTGCACTTGGTATACAATGCCACGTACCACTTGAGAGATTCACACATTTCGTTTCATCCAACCTTGTATTCGAGAATGATTGGGTTGCTAGTATGTTATTTATTTTTTAAGCATGATTTATTCGTTAGTATGCTATTACTTTCTGCATGTTACTTATTTATGCATGATGATATAGTGCGCATGTGTAAATCAAGTTGGATTAAAGGTCCTCCATTTTGAGGGATAAAAAGCCCAACGGCTACCTTTGCCACGACGTTTTGTCGCGCCGGACGGAGTATGTTTGATTGAATGTGAGATATGTTTAATCGAGCATACGAGGTCCCATATTGTTGTTGTCTTTATTTTATATGCATTGTAATATAATGTGCATGGGCTAACTAGGGTGGATTAAAGGTCCTCTATTCGAGGGAAATGCCTGAAGGCTACCTTTACCACGATGTTTTTCCGCACCTTTTATTATGTCATTTACCCTTTGCATATCATTACTTTATTTACGCATGCATTGCATTCTCATGCGCATGGGCTAACTAGGGTGGATTAAAGGTCCTCTATTCAAGGGAAATGCCTAAAGGCTACCTTTTTCCACGATATTTTGCTGCGTCGGACGAGGTGCACCTGATTGAATGTGAAATGTGTTCCATCGGGCACATGAGGTTCTACATTGTGTATTTGATTATCCATATATGTATTTTTGTCATTTCAGTTGCCATTTTGGCAATCTCATTCGAACGCATTTCCAAATGCTACACGAACGTATGCATTCTGTCTCATCTCGTTCGAATGCGTTTACGAACGCTACATGAACGTATGCATTCTGTCTCATTCCATTCGAACGCATTTACGAACGCTACACGAACGTATGCATTTTGCCTTATCTCATTCGAACATGTTTACAAATGCTATATGAACGTATGTATTCTGTCTCATTTCGTTTGAACACGTTTACGAACGCTACACGAATGTATACATTCTATCTTATTCCGTTCGAACGCATTTACGTACGCTACTCGAACGCGCATGCATTTCATTGTATCATGCTTCAGGTCTCATCCCGTTCGAACGCGTTTACGAACGCTATACTAACACATACATTCTGTTTATTGTTCGAATGCTTTATCAAACGCTACTCGAACGCTTGCATACTGTTTACCATTCAAACGCGTTTACGAACGCTACACGAACGCGCACACACTGAACAGATCCCTTCATCATGTTTCATGCATGTTCGTTCCCTTAGTCATTCCCTTCCCCATCATATGCTTAGTTACCCAAACTATAAAATAGCCCCTTATAAACCGGTGATATTAGAATTCATCACAACCCCAGATAACTAACTTAGTTACGACACATAACTAGGGCTAGTAAAAACTTAAATAAAATAAAAGACATAAAGTAAAATGCTGAAAAATTGCTAAAAAGTAAATGACGGAAAGTAAATGCTGAAATTAAATACTGAAAATTAAATGCTGAAAGTAAATGCTGAAAGTAAATTATTGAAAAGTAAATGCTGAAAGTAAATTGCGGAAAGTAAATTGCTGAAAAGTAAATGCTGAAAGTAAATTGCTGAAAAGTAAATAAAGTAAAAGTACAATAAAAGAAAATGTTGCGGTAAAAGGATCCACTTTTATTACTTCTATTTTAGATATCTCCCTTAATATAATATATTAACTTTAAATGATAATGACCAACCAGCCATATAGGCGGTATCCAGATTAAGTCAAATTAATAATTAATTACCAACCGACCAATGAGGCGGTATCCAGTTTAGTCAGGTTAAAACCAATTTAAATAATTACCAACCGACCAATATGGCGATATCCTCATTAAGTCAGGTTTTAACTAGTTTATATATTATAATTAAGGGAGATTAATCTAAATATTAGTAATAAAAGTTTTACCTTTTACCTCAGCAAAGTGGAGTTACCTCCTCATTACTGAAAAGTAAAAAATGAAAATTAAAGAAAGAAAAGTATTGTGCGTAAAAGTAAATTGCGGAAAGTAAAAACTGAAAAGTAAAGAAAAGAAAGTGCGAAAAAAAATTACTGAAAGCTGTAAATAAACAAACAAGATACAATCTTCTTAGTATTCTTAAGGAATTCCTTAGAAGAAAGTATGAATTTAGAAATGAAATGGCTTGGTATTTATAGGCAAAATTTTGCCTCCATCAAATCATCTACCAAATCCATTATTAATTGCTCAACTAATTGCTCCACCAAATCCATTATTAATTGCTCCACTAATTGCTTATCATGTTTAGTGGTGATTTGATAATTTTTATTATTTATTTATTAATTTATTTTTTTCTTTGAAAATGATTGAAAATGACTTTAATAATTACACACAACACACTTCTAGATGGTTCATCAATTTCGGGCATGTAATCTTCAGAATTCGAAATTATTTTGTCTTTCCAGGTTGTAGATCTTTGCGTCTCCTTCAATCAGGAACTTGAATCAGCTCAATCTGATATGAGAGTAAAATGTTATGCCCAAAATACGACAGATGCGTAAAATTGAAATTTCCAAAACTGCACTTCGTTAAAACGCCCTTTCAAGTTTCCAATCTCCAAAATTAATATGTCAAGTCCAATATTTGCTCTTATTTGACCCACATTTCGTCCTAAATGATTTCATTGTGTCCCAATATTATTTTATCTGTAAAATAAACTAAAACACATCAAAATGTTCATCAAACCCGAAAAACTAAACAAAATATTAAGTAAAAGGGGCGATAAATATTGATATATTTTCCGCTCATCACACCCCCAAACCTAACATTTTGCTAGTCCTCGAGCAAAACAACAAAATAAAATACAAGAAACAATTAAAATTAAACTAAGCCATTTTCGTAGGGATCACGGTTGCATTTAGCATATGCAACGAGCCTTTAAACCCGTAGGTGTCCCTAGTGGACGAGTTGTAGTCTCGTGAGGGTTTACATCAATGATACCCACAAACATTTTACAAAAGTAAAAATGTAGTGAAACTAATGCACACAAAAGCAAAAAGACAAGCGAAAAGAGAATAAAGAAGTTAGTGACTAATCAAGTGAAACTTCTACTCCAAGTTACTAGTTGTTTTCTTTCCTTCTAATTTACCGAATAAGTAAATTCTCCTATTATATTTACCATTCTCCATATACAAAGCCGACAAAATATTAAACAACTCATTTTTGCCCACAACAGTCACAAGTGCAGTTGATAAGAGAGTAATATTTTTGTCCTAAAGTTTTATCATAATTCACACCTTTTGTAGCAATGGAATAATTTTTCTGATTTTTTTCTTTGATTTTTGATTTTTTTTTATTTATATACAATACCTTCCGTCTATGTAGTGAGTGTTGGGTCGGTGGCTCCCAAACCAGTTGGCTTTAGGGCACCAGGTGTTAAGACACCCCTGCAAACTTAATTACTCAGACTTCAGATATATATATTTTTGCAGCATCTTTGATCCATGTAGCGAGCTTTGGGCCAGTGACTCCCAAACCAGTTGGCTTTAGGGCACTAGGTGTTAAAACACCCTTACAGACTTAATAACTCGGACCTCAGACATTTTTTTTTACTCCATCACTTTTTGAGATGATTCCTCCAATTAAACTAGAGCACTGAATATTACAAACTTTTCAATTTTAGCTCATGTCCGTATGTTACAATGCATGTTGATAATATCTGCTAACTGAGCATATGAAGATTCATTTTAGTCAGTTTTATGGAGAATTTACAAATTAAATAATTTAAAATGAAATAAACAAAAACTAATTTGTTTCAAAAATGGTTTGAGATACGTCTCAGGAGTGAAAACTCCTTAGTCAGCTATCTCTTACCAATTTCACATTTTTAGTCAAAATAAAAACACAAAATATTTTTGTAATTTTTGAAAAATTTTCAATTTTTTTTTTTGTATTTTTCGAAAAAATTTGGACTAAAAAAAATAAAAACAACACACAAACTAAAAAAAGGTACTGATCAACTAATTCCCTCCCCCAAACCTAAATGAGACATTGTCCCCAATGTCTTAAATAGTAGAAGAAGAGTTTAGAAGATAATACCTGGTTAACTGAAATTCTACAGGAAATTAAAGGTTAAGATCTAGATTAATCCGACGCCTCTTACCACGATCGTCCTCGGATCAATTTATCTTTGAAAGGATAGGGTCAACTTGTGGTTCATAAGCTAAAAGTTGGTATATTAGATCTGGAGCAGTTCTGGCAGTGAATATGAGTTCTTTTAAAGGTTTTGACACGAACCTATTTCTCTGGGCATCATCAAGAAACACACAAAGAAAATCATAAAATCCATCAACGTTAAACAACTGAATTGGTTTCTGGTGTATGTTCAAGTTCGCCCAAGATAACACTATAAAAATTTCCTCTAATATGCCCAAGCCACATGGCAAAGAAATAAAAGCATAAGCACAATTAATCATTTCTACCAATCGTTCAGACATACCTGGCACGATCAGTTCCTCTCCGTTTGGTGGTCCAATAAGATTTGCCTCTGCCAAGGGTTTTGGGATGATTACCAAAACATGACTGCCTCTTTCCTGTACGGCCTTTGAAACGATCCCCATTAGTCCAAGATTGCCTCCGCCATATACTAAGTGCATATTCCTTACAGCTAAGACTCGACCCAATTCATGTGCTGCTTCTACGTATTGTGGCTCAACAACAACACTAGTACCGCAAAACACACAGATGTTTTCAAATCGTCTTCTTGAAGTGGCTTCCATGTTTTACTCTGGATGTCTTCAAAATTACAATGATGGGTTGAATTTATAACACCTGAAAAGGGTGAGTAAAATAATAGCACTAGTACCTGCCAAATAACAATTATTAGTTAATAGTAAAATAAATCGTGATAGTCAAAAAGGTCTGGATCCTGTCGGAGAAAATAAAAGAAAACAAAAAAAAATTACAATTATTAGGAAAAGATAAATAGATATAATATTTACAAGAAAAGTAGCGGCTTGATTGACGTCTATGCCTCAGGGACAATCTTCCCATCCAATTTTCTTATAAATTGGCAAACATGGTCTTTTTTAGTCAAATTCCCGAGACTTAACTGTTGTCTTTCTTTTTGAAATTGTGTATGTAATTTGTGAATGGTTATATGAACATATCCACTGGGATGCGTCTCAAGAGTCGAAGATATATTATCTACAGACTCCTTACTCAAGCCATCCTTAATGAATTTAATTTTATCTTCACGATTATCAGACACCATTCCTAAAGAACGACAATGAGTATTGCAATTCCAGCGTGCACATTTGTAACAAACACCCATTTTCTTAGCTCTACGTTTCTTTGTATAGGTGCTTCTTCAAAAACCAGGCAGATGTGAAATAAAAGATTCAGAAGACTCACCTGCCAATCGGACCTGTGCTTCAATTACCCAACGAATATCATTAGGAACACCATGGATCGTTAGTAATCTCATCCATTCCAAGTGAGCTTTGTAGACTTTCATCAGAGAATTTTGAGGGAGAGAAGGAAATTGCTTGTGAAGATTTGCGAGAGCTTCCTCCATCTCGAAATGAATTAACCTGTAAAAATTAAACACAAAAATAAAACACACCAGATCACAATATATACACAAATTGCATGGGTTGCCCCCCTGCGAGCGCTAATTTTAACGTCGACAACTAGACGTGACTTCTCGAACGTTAGGCTGGATCTGAAAGTGTGACACTTTCTTTTTGTCGCTCAAATGATTCTCCCCAGTAGTGCTTAACACGCTTATTTTTAACCTTGAAAGTTTTGTTGGAGTCAGGATCATGTACCTCAACGGCTCTATCTGGTAAAACTTTGGTGATCACAAATGGACCTGACCACCGTGATTTTGGCTTCCATAGGAAGAATTTCACCCTTGATTTGTTTAACAGTACCTTCTTCCCTGGTTCCAGTTGTATGCGCACTAACTTCTCATAATGTCTATTATTGGCCTTTTTTTTGTACAAATTGGCATCCTCAAAATGCTGATTGTGAAATTCCTCCAATTCGTTGAGCTGGTGGAACTTTTTCTCTTATATTGCTTGTAATGCAAGAATTGGCTTTTTCAGTGCAAAAAACGCTTTATCTTCAAGCTCCACAGGCAATTGACATGTTTTAAGTTTGTTAGTAGAACTTTGCATTGCATTGGAGTTCTGAATGGTACTGTGTATCACATCAAGTCTGAAACATTCCTCATTCTTTTCATCATCTGGGAAATTCATGACCTTGAAAACATTGAATGTTACATCTTTGTCATGTACCCTCATGGTTAATTCTCCTTTTTGTACATCAATAATGGTTCGGCCTGTAGCCAAGAATGGTCTGCGAATGATCATTGGCATGTTTTCGTCTTCCCCCATATCAAGGATAATAAAATCTGATGGGAAAATGAATTTGTCAACCTTGACCAGCACATCCTCAACTACGCCTCTTGGAAATACGAGCGTTCTATTAGCAAGTTGTAGAGAGACTGAAGTTGGCATTGTTTCTCCAATCTGCAATTTCCTGAAAATAGAAAAAGGCATCAAGTTAACACTTGCACCTAAATCACATAAAGCCTTACCAAAGTCATGTTCTCCTATGGTGCATGGAATGGTAAAACTGCCAGGATCTTTCAACTTTGGGGGAAGTTTCCTCTGAATGATGGCGCTGTACTCTTCGGTCAATGCTACTGTCTCATAATCTCCCAATCTCTATTTTCGTGAAAGAATGTCTTTCATGAATTTTACATAGCTGGGCATTTGTTCCAAGGCTTCTGCAAATGGAATGTTGATGTGCAGCTTTTTAGACACCTACAGGAAATGAGCAAACTGATTGTCCAGTTCGTTTTTCTGAAGACGCTGAGGAAAAAGTGGAGGTGGAGTGATCTGTTCTTTTTCATTTGCTTCTTTTTCCTCCATCTGTTGCTTTGTTTCTTTTGGAACTTCTTCAGCAGTTGTTTTGGTTCCAACATCTTTGTTGATTTCAATACCACTTTTTAACACGATGGCATGACATTGCTCTTTCCCTCGGTTCCTTGGATTGGGTTCTGTGTTGCTGGGAAGATTACCTGGCGGTCTGTAACTTTGAGCATTGGCCAGTTGTCTGATTTGATTCTCCAATGCTTTGATGGAAGCAGATTGGCTCTGAAAGATAGCATCATATGTTGCTTGTTGTTTTTTGAACATCTCTGCAATCCATTCTTTCATTTATGGTTCTTTTTCATGTTCCTAGCCTTTGTTCTGTTGTTGAAATCCTGGAGGTGGATAGTTCTGTTGTTGACCTGAATTGTTGTTCCATGAAAAATTGGGATGATTCCTCCACCATGGGTTGTAGGTGTTGGAATATGGATTGTTCCCCTGTCTGTTGAAATTGTTGACATAATTCACCATCTCTTTAAGTTGGTTTGGTTCTGGTGCTCCTCCATATGGTGAATTTGTGGATCCAGTGCTGAGAGTCTCCATGAATTTGCATATCTGATCCAATTTGGTGTTGACTGCTGTATTGGCTTCACTTTCATAAATTCCTGCAATTCTTTTGATCATGCTCCTTTATGTTGGCCACAAGGAATTTTTATTGGCCATTTCTTCGATTAGGTCCCAGGCTTGATCTTCTCATTTTGCCATTAAAGCTCCTCCAGCACCAGCATCAATTATGGTTCTCATCAGTCCAGAAAGTCCATTATAGAAGGTTTGAACTTGAAGCCATTTTCGAATCTCATGGTGAGGAAATTTCCGGAGCAATTCTTTGTACCTTTCCCAATCTTCGTAGAGAGTTTCTGAGTCTTGTTACACAAAGGATGTGATGTCATTCCTTAGCTTTCCAGTTCTGGCTGGTGGAAAGTACTTTGCAAGAAATTTGGTGGCTAAAGTGTTCCAAGTTGTGATGGAACCTGCTGGTAGTGAATGTAGCCAAGCTTTAGCTCTGTCTTTCAAGGAGTATGGGGAAATACGCAGTCTCATTGCTTCTTCAGCTTCTCAGTTGTAATTGAAAGTGCCGCAAACTTCCAGGAAGTTGCTGATGTGGGCATTAGGATCTTCAGTTGCATTCCCCCCAAACTGAACTGACTACTGAATCATCTGAATGTATATTTTGATGTCACCTGCATTTGCTGGTAAGGGAGGAAGTACAATACATGAAATGAGTCTGTCAACCACCGGAATGGTTCTGTCTCGAATGGGAATTGGTGGTGCAACTTTCAAAGGTTCAGGTTCCATGTTTATGATTGCTTCTTGGCCTTCTCGCCTTTCCCTTCTCAACTGTCTGATGGTTCTTTCAATCTCTGGGTCAAGCTTTCGGAGTTCAAAGCTTCTGGTTCGTCTCATGTAGTTTCTGAGAATTTGAAACACAAGAAAACAAAAACAATAAGTAAAAAAGAAAATTAGATACAAGTAAATGTATCTAACCTTAAAACTAATAGTGAAAGATAAATAAGTCCCTGGCAACGGCGCCAAAAACTTGACCGGCGTAAACACACACGTATAACGCAAGCGTACATATCGTTCAAGTAGTATAAAAATTATCGATCACACGAGGACTTAATACCTAATCTATTAATTTTATGAGGTCAAATGATTATTAGTATCTAACAGGTTGATTGATTGATTAGAAATAGTGATGATTCTAAATTTAAAAATAAGTAAATAAAATTGCACAAAAGTATGTTTAAGAAAAATCAAAATTAAAAACTATCTAGGGTTGTGAATCTTTCTAATATCTTTTAAAAGATGAAGTGGTAATTTCATGGTTGTGTAATAAATCGGTTTACTAACCTGGAACACTAAATTATGCAAAAGCCTATGTCGATGGTCAGACGCAAATATCCAGTTTAACCCAATTGAACCATATGTCTATGTCAACCAAATTATATAGATTCATTAAGTTTAAGTTCCAATTATAGCTACCCCCGCCCGACAGGTATATGTCTATCCTGTAAGGAAATCTATTAAAGGGTTATCTATCCTCAAGGAATATCGTGGGCTATTAAGTCTAAGCCTGAATGTAACGACCCGGATTATTTTACCTAGATCACGCAAATTTTAATTTTCCGCTCGTGAGGCCGCGTCCGAGCGCGAAGTTTATTTTACAATAAAATGGAAATTATTGCAAGGGATGTGTTAAAAAGATATTAATGATAAATTTTGAGGGGGATAATTGAGATTTAATAAATAGAATATATATATATATATATATATATTTATCTAGACTTATTTTCACACACATTTAATTGTTTGAGAAATATCTACACACCAATATACTATATATATTACTCACACAACACACGTGTACAATGCATTTACACACAATTTTAATATACATTTATATATTTAATAAACACACATAGTACAGAAAGAAAAAAAAAAGAACAGAAAAATTGAGAATAGAGAGAAAGAAAAGAATGAAAACAAAACCAGGAGAGATCATGAGAGAGAGGGGAGAAAACCAAAAGGAAAAAAGAGCAGATTCAGGCCGAAAGAAAGAAAGGGGATGAAAAAAAATGGAAACAGAACCAGAAGACAGAATAGAAAGAAAAAGGGGAAAGAAGAGAGGATGACCGAGAGAGAGAAATAAGCAGAAACAAGGAAGAAGAAAAAAAGGAAACAGAGAGGATATGAGAAAGAGCAAAAGCAATGAAATGGAGAGAGAGACCGAAAATGAGGAAAGAATTTGAAAAGAGAAGTAAGTACACTACTACTATGAATTTCTTGAGTATTATTAAGTTTGCCATTTGGGTTTTGATTTAAACCTTGAAATTGGATTAGATAATAAGATTAAGTGTGCTAAAAATAGTTTAAATTTGATATCTAATATGAGGTTAGCATAAATATTTTTAGATTAGAGGGATTCTCAATTGGGGGAAAATGCCTAGAACCCTAGAATTTGGGGATTTCGTGAAACTAAGGTGCAAGTCTATATAATGGTTAATTTGGAAATCTTATAGGTAAGTAATGAAATATTTATGTGCTTTTATGAAAATAAAATCTGAAACTATGACTGCGACAGTGACGAAAACGTAAAGACAGTGGCGTTTGGGGGAAATAGTGTTGTGGTTAATGGGTTAGTCAATTTCGGCAGTAAGGCTTTAGTTTTGGTTTGCTATTTTGTGTGTGATGAGTTGTCTGACGATGAGGGCGGATAATTAGGTGGCATCAATGACCTTATTCATTATTACATGTAATAGTTATAATGTTTATTGTAAATGTGAATTGATATATAATAATAAGTAAATAAATGTTTTCTGTAAGAGGTTGGTGTTTTGAAGCAAAATATTAGTGGCTTGAGATTGCTGATGATTTCGACAAGGTTGGGTTAGAAAAGTAGCTGAACTGTCTTGGTTGGTTGATGAGGGAATTGGGTATTTTGAGCTCCAAGGTTAATGAAATCAAGGACTAAACAAAGAGTTAATAATATCTTCACTCGAATAAACGACCAATAGGACTGTATCAATAAGTCGATTATGGGATAAGATAGAAAGATGAAATTAAAAAGGATAAACGGACATTATAATTGAATATAACTAATAATGCCAAGAACAATCGAATTGAATTCACTATGTATGAATTTATAGCTGTGAGGTGGTTGAGTAGCTTATTATGAAGAGCGAGAGAGTTTGAGTGAAACATGATATGACGAAATATGGTATGTTTATTTAGCAATGCTAATAGCTTATAGGAGAGTTAGTATAGGAATGTATATGCTTATGTGTGTTTATTTGAAGATCAATTTGACATTAGAAGCGTAAATTAAGAATTGAGTTAATGAGATTGTGTCATAGAGAGGAATGTAAAATGTTATGATATGATAATGTAGTTGGAATGATAACTTAAGTATGTATGATGAATGCTTGTAAAGATTAGAATTCATATATCATTAATTTATAGATATGCATAAATGAATGCATGTACATGTACGAAAGTATAGAAGATGCATATGCATGTTTATATGATACGATTTTCAGAAATTGAAATAAAGCTAAGACTGTTTTTGAAAAGTTCAAAGTGCTTTTAAAGGTTAACTTCAATGCTTTTCAAAGAATCGTATTTTAGGAAATGTTTTTCTTTACAATTGTGAGAAACAAAACATGGTTTTATGTTTTTCGGGGCATGAGGTAAAACCTCACCCCAGTATGTAACTATTACAGTTGGAATTGACGATACAGAGAACATGTGCACATGTAGGGCCAGGATGGCTGCTTAGGATCGTGCACATGGTCCCTAGTTTAGAGCTTGGGCGGTAGCATTGATCCGCACCCCCAGTTCTAGTGGTGGCTATACTGCCAGTTGAGCTGTTGTCCTAGGTGTAGAGCTCTACGTTGCTAGTTGAGCTGTTGTCCTGGACGTAGGGCACCACCAGCCTCAGAGATGCTGCAGTTGAGATGTTGTCTTGGGCATCGAGTACCATCAGTTTTCAGAGATGCCGCAGTTGAGCTGTTGTCCTGGGCATCGAGTATCATCATTTTTCAGTTTTCATATTTTCAGTACACAGTTTTCAGATCATCAGTATATAGTTTTCAAAAGTCAGATTTTAGTAAACAGTTTTCAGAAAATAGATTTTAGAAATAGTTTCCAGAAACAGCAGTTTTATAAGAGATTCAGAATTTTAAAGCAAAAAAAAAAAAAACCAGTTTTCAAGGAAAGTTTTCAGCAAAGAGTTTTCAGAAAGAAACTTTCAGAAAAAAGTATTTCAGAAAAAAGTTTTCAGAAAGTATTTTCTAAAAAGTGTGGCATAATTAAAGTTCATTGCAGCTTATAGGTTATGCATATAAATCATACTTTATGGTTAATGTACGATATGAATATAGTTGACATTGGAATATGATAGCATGATTATATTTATGTGATTATGATTGATGCCTGTGTGTATTATATGTTTACATAGATAAGTATGGTAAGTAACCAATCTAGAATAGCAAAAAGTAAGTAGGTAAGTAATTAGTTAACAGAATAGTGCAGCAGAAGCGTAATGAAATTTATTTTGATGATTGGAGATATAGGAACTTAATTAGTATAATATGGATGTTGATTTTAAATAAGAAACAGAGCTTAAAATTCACGTATGAATAGTTAGAAAGACTAGTAACTAGTAATGAGTTTATAAATGGATAAGGAATCAGAAAAATAAATCAGACTGTGATATAAGTGCATGATCACAAACGTTCAGATTATATAAAATGGAATTCAGACCTTGCTTGTGTTTGATGCTCAAGGAATGAGCATCGTTACTTACTGAGTCTTATGACACACCACTACAGTGTTTGAGTTTTGCAGGTTGGTGACTTGATCGGTCAACCACAGACACCTAAAGCTTGAGAAGGCGGATAGCAGCGTTGCAGTCAGCCAGTCACCAGGTCTTGGGAGTATAAGAGTCAAGTTGTTTATGAGTTTATTTGTAAAGTAATTGAGTTGTTTATAAGTTTAGTTGTATAAGTTTAAAGTTTGTAAAAGTTTTTGTTTATACGTATTTTCGGGCACGGAGCCCAATTATTATGTCTTCCGTTTATTGATTTGGTGTATATTATTAGTGTCGAGCCCAATAGGTTGTTTAGAGGAGCTGGACTTGATTCAGGTTGCTCGTTTTTAGTAGAGGTCATGCCGGAATTTCGGCAGAGTCAGAGGCTTATGGAGTCAGGATTTGCCTGTCTCCTGCCGGTAGCATCCTGGCTTAGGCGGGATGTTACACTGAAACCTAAAATTCCTTTGTTAAGTTTATTTTAGATTTACCACATCAATCTTATTGGTGATCAGACAACAAGAAGTATTAAGCTTAAGACTTAATAAGTAAACCTTTAAATTACCCAAACTATAAAATAACCCCTTATAAACCGGTGATATTAGAATTCATCACAACCCCAGATAACTAACTTAGTTACGACACATAACTAGGGCTAGTAAAAACTTAAATAAAATAAAAGACATAAAGTAAAATGCTGAAAGTAAATTGCTGAAAAGTAAATGACGGAAAGTAAATGCTGAAATTAAATACTGAAAAGTAAATGCTGAAAGTAAATGCTGAAAAGTAAATTACTGAAAAGTAAATGCTAAAGTAAATTGCTGAAAAGTAAATGCTGAAAAGTAAATTGCTGAAAAGTAAATAAAGTAAAAGTACAATAAAAGAAAATGCTGAGGTAAAAGGATTCACTTTTATTACTTCTATTTTAGATATCTCCCTTAATATAATATATTAACTTTGCATGATAATTACCAACCAGCAATATAGTCGGTATCCAGATTAAGTCAAATTAATAATTAATTACCAACCGATCAATCAGGCGGTATCCAGTTTAGTCAGGTTAAAACCAATTTAAATAATTACCAACCGACCAATATGGCGGTATCCTCGTTAAGTCAGGTTTTAACTAGTTTATATATTATAATTAAGGGATATTAATCTAAATATTAGTAATAAAAGTTTGCATTTTACCCCAGCAAAGGGGAGTTACCTCCTCATTACTGAAAAGTAAAATCTGAAAATTAAAGAAAGAAAAGTATTGTGCGTAAAAGTAAATTGTGGAAAGTAAAAACTGAAAAGTAAAGAAAAGAAAGTGCGAAAGCGGAAATTAATTACTGACAGCTGTAAATAAACAAAAAAGATACAATCTTCTTACTATTTTTAAGGAATTCCTTAGAAGAAAGTATGAATTTACAAATGAATGAATTTACAAATGAAATGGTTTGGTATTTATAGGCAAAATTTTGCCTCCACCAAATCCATTATTAATTGCTCCACTAATTGCTTATCATGTTTGGTGGTGATTTGATAATTTTTATTATTTATTTATTAATTTATTTTTTGCTTTGAAAATGATTAAAAATGACTTTAATAATTACACAGAACACACTTCTGGATGGTTCATCAATTTCGGGCATGAAATCTTCATAATTCGAAATTATTTTGTCTTTCCAGGTTGTAGATCTTTCCATCTTCTTTAATCTGGAACTTGAATCAGCTCAATCCAATATGGGAGTAAAAGGTTATGCCCAAAATACGACAGATGCGCAAAACTGAAATTTCCAAAACTGCACTTCGTTAAAACGCCCTTTCAAGTTTCCAATCTCCAAAACTAATATGTCAAGTCCAATTTTTGCTCTTATTTGACCCACATTTCGTCCTAAATGATTTTATTGTGTCCCAATATTATTTTATCTGTAAAATAAACTAAAACACATCAAAATATTCATCAAACCCGAGAAACTAAACAAAATATTAAGTAAAAGGGGCGGTAAATATTGATATATTTTCCGCTCATCAAGAAGATCTGGCAGAAGACCTAACCAAACTGGATAAGGAATTCATTCATGCATGCATACACATAATGTATCTGTATTTTTTTTTTGTGTTTTGTTTTGTTTTGTATTCACAAGTTTCAAAGAAGAAAAGAAGAAAGCGGAAAATGCAAGCCAACCAGAAGCAACAACGAATCAGTATCAGTTTGGGGGCGAGGCCCACATCAGTATCAGTCTGTGGGCCGAGGCCCAAATCAGTATCAGTTTGGGGATGAGTCCCAGGGTCGAGGCCCACATCAGCATCAGTTTTGGGGATGAGTCCAAGGGTCGTGACTCACATCAGTATCAGTTTGGGGATGAGTCCCAGGGTCGAGGCCCAAATCAGCATCAGTTTGGTGGCGAAGCCCACATGAACATCAATATTAGTTTCGGGGATGAGTCCTAGGGGCGAGGCCCACGTCATCGGTTTAGCATGCCGGGTAGGGCACAACCAAATCAACTCAATCCAAAGACTTTTGCAGGCAAATGGCACCAAGGAGCACCAAGAATGCCTAACCCATCGGAACAAGAAACATATCCATGCATACATATCACATACATGCAAATTTTGTTTTGTATTCACAGGTTTGTAGCGGCAAATACCATCTCATCAAGTAAGGGTTCAAAAATGAGCCACGTTCTCGCACAGCACGGTTCGGAAATTGACCACAACAGATGCCGAAAATGGCACTCCAAAATGGAGCACACACGACAAATGCCGAAAATGGCGCTCCAAAATGGAGCACACACAACACGCCGAAAATGGCGCTCCAAAAATGTAGCACAGTTCAAAAATGGACCACTAGATCAACTCAGTTTGAAGCAGCAGGCAAGTCAGGTGGCAGTTGGCGAGCAAGGTAAATAAAAATGCATTACATAACTTTGATAGGATTGTCATTGTCACACACTGCACAAGTCCCATCGAAGTGGGGGCGACCGTAGGCACTGTATTTTTGTATATAAGTCCCGATGATGAGTCTCGTACGGAGGCACTACTCTTTAGGTTGCAGAAGTCGCGGGAAACGAATGTCGGAAGGGGAAATTCAAAATATGTATGTCATCAGAATCAATTCACATGTTCACTGCTTTCGCGTTCGTGAGCACGTTCGAACGTCAAGCAGATTGTAGGCGTTCGTGTAGCGTTTGAACGGTGTCGGTACTTTTGGTTTTGTTGCTGGCCTGACGCCCAAGCCCAATTAGCCCACCAAAACCCACCCAAAAATAACAAAACACATATTTAACACATGGTGAAATTAAAACAAATCAAATAAATCCATTCCTAATTTGAACAAATCACCTCCCTAATTTAATTAGATGTTTTCCTTGTGAGATACCAATTAGAAATATTCCCCCATAATTGCATGATTCCCTTTCTTATTCAAACAAGAGGAACCCTAGCCTTTGCCTATAAAAGAAACACAAATCCAACCCTTGCTCTCTCGTAGCTCTACACGCCCAAGACAAGAATAAAAAGAAAAATAATTCTCTTCTCCTCCTCCCTCTAGTAACCGAAAACATCACCCCTAAACACTTATTCCTTGTCTAAAACAGCCCCTGCACTGACCAAAATCTGTCCCTGAAACAGCCATGCGGTGACCGAATAAATTTCCTTAAAACACACCACCATAACCACCGAAAACAGTCCCCAAAGCTGCACTGCAGTGACCGAAAAATCACCCCCAAACAGCAGCCTAAACACCGAAAAAAGTAGCAAAATTTAGTCCCTTAATATAGCAAAACAATGTCAAAAAAACTGCATTTTAAAACCTTAAATTACCGCAGTAAAATAGAGGAAACGACAGCTCAAAACAGCAAAACAGCGAACGAGAATAGTGGACCAGTGAACCAGAGGAGTTGCAGAGCATCAACCCTTCCGACGGCCATGTAACGCAATTTCGAGAGACGACCTAATAGGTTAGACCTTAGGGCACCCTTCTTATTTATTCTCATCTTTTTTTGTTGTTTATTAGAATTCCCTCGCATGAGAGTCGTTTGTTGATATATGTTGTGGTCCTTGAATGAATGGAACATGTGTTCTCTCTTGTGGTATATCGGATGGAAACCCGGACGTAAATTCCGTAGCTGAATCCGAATGGACGGTATTGCGGTTTGCACTCGAGATACAATGCCACGTACCACTTGAGAGATTCACACATTTCGTTTCATCCAACCTAGTATTCGAGCATGATTTGGTTGCTAGTATGTTATTTATTTTTAAGCATGATTTAGTCGTTAGTATGCTATTACTTTCTGCATGTTACTTATTTCTGCATGATGATATAGTGCGCATGGGCAAATCAAGTTGGATTAAAGGTCCTCCATTTTGAGGGATAAAAAGCCCAATGACTACCTTTGCCACGACGTTTTGCCCCGTCGGACGGAGTATGTTTGATTGAATGTGAGATATGTTTAATCGAGCATATGAGGTCCTATATTATTGTTGTCTTTATTTTATATGCATTGTAATATAATGCGAATGGGCTAACTAGGGTGGATTAAAGGTCCTTTATTCGAGGGAAATACATGAAGGCTACCTTTACCACGATGTTTTGCCCCACATTTTATTATTTTATTTACCCTTTGCATATCATTGTTTTATTTATGCATGCATTGCATTCTCTTGCGCATGGGGTAATTAGGGTGGATTAAAGGTCCTATATTCGAGGGAAATGCCTAAAGGCTACATTTTCCATGATGTTTTGCCGCGGCGGACGAGGTGCACCTGATTTAATGTGAAATGTGTTCCATCGAGCACACGAGGTCCTACATTGTGTATTTGTTTATCCATATATGTATTTTTGTCATTTCAGATGCCATTTTGGCAATCTCATTCGAACACCTTTCCAAACGCTACATGAACGTATGCATTCTGTCTCATCTCGTTCGAACACATTTATGAACGCTACATGAACATATGCATTCTGTCTCATTCCGTTCGAACGCGTTTACGAACGCTACACGAACGTATGCATTTTGTCTTATCTTGTTCGAACGTGTTTACAAACACTACACGAACGTATGTATTCTGTCTCATTCCGTTCGAACGCGTTTACGAATGCTACACGAATATATACATTCTGTCTTATTCCGTTCGAACGTGTTTACGAACGCTACTCGAATGCGCATACATTTCATTGTATCATGCATCATGTCTCATCCTGTTTGAACGCGTTTACGAATGCTATATGAACGCGGACATTCTGTTTATCGTTCGAACGTGTTATCAAACGCTACTCAAACGCTTACATACGTTCGAACGTGTTTACGAACGCTACACGAACGCGCACACACTGAATAGATCCCTTCATCATGTTTCATGCATGTTCATTCCCTTAGTCATTCCCTTCCCCATCATATGCTTAGTTAGCTCTCTTCAATATTTATGCCTTTACCGTTATTATTTGTTTATATTTTCCGCATTTATTCGATATGCTCATGAGATTGTGTGCTCATTTTTATCATCAATGCCTTTATAAATGTTATTAGTTACATTATGCACTTAATTTCCTCTCTTTAATATGCATTATTGTACAATTATTGTTTATTCACGTCTCTGTGTTATCAATATAATGTGTTCATGAAATTATATGTTTGCCGTTATTCCAATTTATCTTTTTTTTTATGCATGAACTTAGAAGTAGATTATCCTTGGAAATATATATTGCTTAGGCTTGGTTAGATTATTGCACAAATCCGTTCATTACAAGTGGCATAAGTAAGGGACCATTCCGAACCCAACGGTTTGAGGTCTTCCATTGCGAGGGGTGAGTGCAGCCTTAAATCATTTTCTCGGTTCACACCGGGTGGCGAATCCATGTTATTTCTATGGTTTAGTTCCCTTGCGGGCTATTCCGTACTCCCATTCGGGCCGCGAGCCCGGGACATCGTCGTCAATTTCTGTGTCCTACAATACCCAAATCTTTGGGAATGAGAAATCCGGTTTCTTTCCTGTCTATATTTCATATGGAGTCTATCCAGCAGACTTTGATGGAACGTTATTCAAAATAAGTATTGCATTATTCAATGCGTATCCCCAGAAGGAAATTGGTAGCTCAGTGCGACTCATCATTAACCTAACCATGTCCAATTAAGTTCGGTTTCTCCGTTCAGACACACCGTTCAATTGAGGTGTTCTAAGAGGAGTCTACTGTGAAAGAATACCATACTCTTTCAAGTAATCGAGAAACTCATTGCTCAAGTATTTTCTACCACGGTCCAACCGTGATGTTTTAATACTTTTACCGGTCTATTTTTCTACTTCGTGTCGAAACTCTTTGAATTTCTCAAAAGTTTTCGACTCGTGTTTCATAAGATACACATAACCATAACACGATGCAACATTCGTAAAGGTTACAAAGTATTCATATCCATCTCTAGCCTGGCTAGACATGTGCCCACATACGTGACTGTGAACGAGGGCTAACAGTTCGGTGGCACGTAAACCTTTTACCACTAAAAGGTGTTTTAGGCACTTTGCCTAATAAACAAGATTCGCAGACATCATATGAATTAGGATCAAATCCGTCCAGGTATCCACTATTAGAAAGTATGGATATACGAGTCTTGTCAATGTGTCTCAGACGACAATGCCACATATAATTTTTATATGTCTTACTCAATTTGAGCCTTTTGTTTGTCATGTTATATGTTTGAGATTCATTTATCTTCAAAATATAAAGACTATTATTAACATCCGATGTACATATCAAAATGTTATCTTTATATACAAAACACCCAGTGTTCCAGAATACAAAGGTATACCCGCAACAGGTTAAAGAAAATACAGAGATGATGTTCCTAGTCAAACTAGGTACGAAATAACTGTCACCTAATGTAATTACATGCCCCAAGGGCATATAGAGAACATAGGCATGTTACTATATATTCTAAGCATAAAACTCATAAAACATGCAAAGAACATAAACCTAAACATGCTAACTATCATAAGAACTCTAATTAAAATAAAGAAAGAAAAAGACTTAGTTGAACCCAAGACTCCTCCAGTGCTCCCTCCAATATACAAGTTTTTCTCGAACTCAGCAAGCTCTTCCACATTCCAAAGAGCCACCCAAGTGTGTGGCCTCCAAAGATGCACACACCAAAGCCAAAACTCAAAGGCAAGACTACGCCTTGAGTGCACGGGTATTTTGCCCTTGGTGCTAGCCTATGCAAATACCTCAAAACTTTTAACTTGAGGTTCCTCTAGTTAATTAGACTTAAGGATCCTCAAAATCAATGGCTTACTCTTAAACTTTAGAGTTGCTCACTTATATAAACCCAAGATATGAAAGGTTTGGTGTAGCAAATTTGTAAAAATTTATTTGGGTTTATATAGTGCTCCAAATACAACAAAATTAATTAAGAATCCGATGTGGGATAAAAGCTAATTTAATCTTAGCCATTGGATCTTAATTTAGTGATTTAATAAGATTATAAAACCCTAATAAGAGTTTGGGCCGAATTGGAATTCAAAACAAATAACAAATTTTTTTTACTATTAACGTGAATAGTATTTTTTTTATTCTAATTCCCAAAGTGCCCCCATCATCATTCACCAATCCCTAAGCCACTATGGAACCTCATAAAGGATCTGTTCAATAATTAAACACATTGAACAATTTATAAAAAATTCCTACAATAATCATATATGCTGTTATATAGGTACTGTGCACTATTAACCATTGATTTCGACTTTATTGTGTGTGACCTTTTGGGTTCCTCTTAAGTTGGACATGAAATGAATCGTGATAATTTAATCAAACATAAAATATCCTCCGATCAGATGGTCGTTTGATTTCAATGACCAAGGTTGACATCTAGAAACATGCCAAAGCCCCCAAATGAGAAGGAAAGATATATATACCCATTCTGTATGCGATTTACATATGATACGGTCCCTCGCCTCACTGTATCCCCACCTATTGACCTAGGGCACGGAAGGTGTCTACCCATATGGTCAAAGGTATAATGTTGATAGTGTAATGAATCGTGCTAACCCAAGAATCTCACATGATTCTTCCGCTGTGGCCACAGTCTCAAGCACTGTTCACACATATCAACCCGCGAATTAGAATATTACTCTTATAAGAAAATATTATCCGAGAGAGTGGCGATTCTCTGTTGTATCTTTACAAACTTCATGTGTTTCAACAAATGACCCAATCATACCCTTATGACCGGATCTTTTGAACCAGGGAAGGAGAATGTCAAAGTTATTTGATTCACACATAAGATTGTAAAGACCTCAAGTCTAAGGACTAGTCATATAATTGATACATGAAAGTTCTCACAAACACATGGGATAAACACTCCATATGAAAAATTTGGCGGTAAGTTTGATGGACACGAGCAACTCATGCATCCATGTGATACACCAAGCGGACGGATCTCCGCTAGTAGCCTATGATATTGCTACCCCACTAACGGCAGATCATATCATCATGCTAGTCTCTCCGCTTTGTGAACGCCCAGATTATTCACAAAACTATGACTAGGAACATTTAAGAGCAATGATTCTCATAAGGCGTGGAAGCCATCATCCTATTACTCCAAGGGCTTTATTATAGTGTTTGATGATTTATGTAATACACGTATAATAAAGATTTCCATTTTATTAATTAATGAAAAATATTACAAATACATGTACATATAGCCCATCCACAAGTTAGGTATAAGGCATATCCCTAACAATCTCCCACTTGCACTATATCCAACTAGTATAAATCTTGACACCATACTCTCGGGTGTGCCTATCATGCTTTTGTTGAGTCAGCCCTTTAGTCAGAGAATTTGTAAGATTATCTTCTGTGGGTATTTTCTCTATAATAACTTCTTTTCTCTCAACAATCTCTCTGATGAGATGAAATTGCATTAATACATGCTTGGATTTCTGGTGGGACCTTGGTTTCTCTGATTGAGCAATGGCGCCAGTATTGTCACAGTACATCGTGACGCCATTCTTGATCACGGGAAGCACTTTCAGCTCCGTGATGAACTTCTTTATCCAGAGTGCTTCTTTAGCTGCCTCAGATGCTGTAATATACTAGGTTTCAGTGGTGGAGTCCGTTGTAGTTGACTGCTTTGAGCTTTTCCAACTGACTGCCCCGCCATTCAAAGTAAACAGATATCCTGTTTGTGATCTGATGTCATCCCTATCGGTCTGAAAGCTCGCATCACAGTAACCAATGACTTTCATCTCAGAACAATCTCCGTATGTCAAAAACACATCCTTAATTCTTCTCAGATACTTGAGGATTGTTTTGACAGCTGCCCAGTGTTGCTCACCAAGATTTTCCTGATATCTGCTCGTTATGCTAAGAGCATAAGAGACATCAGGTCTTGTACATAGCATGGCGTACATGATCGATCCTATTGCGGAAGCATAAGGAATCCTCCTCATACGCTCTCTATCTGAAGGAGTATGTGGACATTGCTCCTTAGATAATTTGATTCCATGACAAGTAGGTAAATTACCTCTTTTGGAATCTTCCATTTTCAATCTTTTCAAAACTTTATCTATGTACGTAGATTGAGAAAGTCCTAACAACCTCTTAGATCTATTACGGTAAATCTTAATGTCGAGGATGTAGGCTGCTTTTTCCAGATCTTTCATGGAGAAATTTTGAGATAACCATTGCTTGGTGGCTTACATCATTGGAATATCATTCCTGATAATTAATATGTCATCGACATATAATATAAGAAATACAACAGCACTTCCACTACTTTTCCTATAAACACAAGGCTTTTTTACATTTTTATGAAGTCAAATTCTCTGATTGTCTCATCAAATCGTATATTCCTACTTCTGGAGGCTTACTTGAGTCCATAAATGGATCGTTTAAGCTTGTATAATTTATTATGATCATCTAATACAAACCCCTCAGGTTGTGTCATATAGACTTCCTCTATGAGGTTCCCATTAAGGAAAGCTGTTTTGACATCCATCTGCCAAATCTCATAATCAAAGTATGCGGCCAGTGCCAGTAAAATTCGAATGGACTTTATCATTGCAACATGTGAGAAGGTTTCGCCATAGTCAATTCCTTGGATTTGTTTATAACCTTTCGCCACCAACCTAGCCTTATAGGTTTGGATGTTGCCTTCTGCATCAGTTTTACGCTTGTAAATCCACTTGCAGCCTATGGGTTTTATCCCTTCAGGTGCACCTACCAAGTCCCAGACTTGATTCTGATACATAGAGTCTATTTCGGATTTCATGGCCTCAAGCCACTTGACTTAATAAATGTCACACATTGCTTCATCATAACTGGTGGGTTCGACCTTATCATGTTCCTCATCAATATGGAAACCATATCTTTCAGGCTCATGTCTTTCCCTACTAGACCTTCTGAGTTCATAACCTTGTGGTTGTTCCGTCGCGGCCCTTTTGAGGGGTCTGGGGTTTAGTTCTATGTTAGTATGTTCTTCTCGTACCTCATCGAGGTCAAGTCTACTCCCACTATATTTCTTGAGAAGGAATTCATTCTCTAGAAATTTAGCATTTTGTGAGACAAATGTTTTTTGTTCATTTGGGACATAGAACATGTATTCTCTTGAGTTCAAGGCATATCCTACAACTTACATTTAACTGCCCTACCAGCCAATTTGTTAGTTTGTGTGAGCTTGACATATGCGTCACATCCCCAAACTCTTAGATAACTAAGACTATGACGTTTCCCAGACCATAACTTATATGGTGTTTGACTAACAGTCTTTGAAGGAACTTAGTTTAGTAGTAGTGTTGCAGTTTCTAAAGTAAGACCCCAAAATGAAAAAGGTAGATCCGTGTCTAGCATCATTGATCGGACCATATCTAATAATGTCTGATTTCTCCTTTCGGAGACGGGTTCCCGTTGGAGTCCATTGGGAAACAATGCCATTTTCTCTCAAGTAATCTTGAAATTCGTTGCTTAAGTATTCACCACCTCGGTCAGACCTTAGGGACTTAATACTTTTATTAAGCTAGTTTTCTACTTCAGCGTTGAAGTCTTTGAATTTCTCAAAGGCTTCAGATTTGTACCGCATAAGGTACACATACCCATATCGCGAATGATCATCGATAAAGGTAATGAAGTATGAGAATCCACCTCTAGCGGTGACTGACATTGGTCCGCATACATCAGAGTGTATGAGTTCTAATGTCTCCACTGCACGCTGCCCTTTACCTTTGAAGGGTAATTTGGTCATTTTACTAAGTAAACAAGACTCACAAGTTTCATAAGGTTTATATTTGAAGGGTTTGAAATACCCATCCTTATGTAGATTAGTTAATCTTGTTTCATTGATATGACCTAAGCGATTGTGCCATAGAAGTGATTCATTAAGATTATTCGAGTTAACATTGTATTTATTAGAGGTTGAACATTCTTTATTAGTTTGTAAGTGTAGGACACAGAAACTGGGCGACGTGTTGTTCCGGGCTCGCGGCCCGGTTGGGAGTACGGAGTAGCCCACGAGGGACTAAACTGGAGAATAATGGAGTCGCCACCCGGTGTGAATCGGGAAAATGATTTAAGGCCGCACTCACCCCTCGCAAGGGAAGACCTCAAACCGTTGGGTTCGGAATGGTCCCTTACTTATGTCGTTTGTAATGAATGGATTTTTGCAATATTAACCAAGTCTACTCAACATATATGTTGGTCAAAGTAGTCTAAATTCTAGGTTTGCATGATTCAACAGTAAACTTTTCATAACGGAAAACATTCGGCATCACACATCAAACATGCTACATCATAGTAATCTAAACATACCTTAACTTAAATTCCTCATATAAAAGGTAAATAACTAAAACATGCTTGAAATAAAAAAACACATTATGGTCTAATCATGCTCAAATACAAGTTGGATGAAATGAAATACATGAATCCTTCAAGTGGTACGGGGCGTTGTATCCCGAGTGCAAACAATAATACCGTCCATTCAGATTCGGCTATGGAATTTATATCGGGTTTCCATCCAATATACCACAAGCAAGATCACATATTCCATTCACCCGAAATCACATCACATATTAAGTCATTATTTCATGTGAACAAATTCCAAATAACATGCTAAACTAACTATTCAAATTAAACACATTTCCTAAGTCATTATTTCATGTAAATAAATTCCAACAACATGCCAAACTAATTATTCATATTAAACACATAAAATACATTTTTAAGTCATTATTTCATGTGAGCCAATTCAAACCATATGCTGATCTAATTATCTATGCTAAATATCACAAAACACATCTCCTAAATCATTATTTCATGTAAATAAATTTAATAATATAAACCCTCAGGTCTAACCTTTTTTGTCGCTTTTCGGAGATGCGTTATACGGCCGTCGGAAAGGTTAAGACACCACGATTCCACCGGTTCGCTGTTTCGACGTTTTGCTCACTGTTTTTCCATTTTGTTCGCTGTTTTGAGTTCGTTTCGCTGCGTTTCAGGTCTCCACACTTGGCTCACTGGTTGGCAGTGAATTATGGGCTGTTTTGGTGAATTTTGAGGGGTATTGGACTGCCGTTTCCTTGGTTTATTCAAGGATCTTCAAGTGCAGTTTTTGCTCACTGTTTTGGTGACTTTGGGGACTGTTTTGAGGGCTTTTGAGCTGCTGTTTTTGGGCGAATTTTGGAGAGTGTTTAAGGCAGTTTGTGCACTGGTTTGGGGGCTAAAATTAGGGTAATTTGAGCACAAATACCAGGGGCTAAATTGGGCGTGACAATGGGCTGTTTGGTGGACTGTTTTTGCGTGAAATATGGGCTGTTTTGCGTGTTGGATGCAAGGGCAGTGAGGGGAGGCCAAATGGATGCTTTATGTGCGAAGATGTGAGGATGAATGCTTGAAATGATCAGAGGCAGTGAATGGAAGGGCTTGGGCGTGACTTCAAGTCTCAAAGGAAGCAGTGAATGGCTTGGAAATAGGCAACAGTGGTGTCACTTCTAAGGGAGATGATGTGGCTGTTTTGTTCTCCTAAAATGCTTGGTGAATGCTTGATTTTTTGCTTGATGTATCTTGATATGTGCTAGCTCTTCCAAGGCTGAAAAATGTGTGCTTATATAGGCAATTGGAGTGCATTTATTAGGTTGGCAAGGTGATGTTGAATGGCATTAATTTGGTAGGCAAACTTTGTTGACAAAGGAAGGTAAAGTTGATGTGTATTGTGATGGCTTGTTGAAAATGCATAAAGCTTGATATTAATGGTGTTGAAAATAAATAAAAGGAGTGTTATAAGTCATGGGCGTGGGGCATTTGGCTTAAATGGTGTGGGGTTGATCAATTAATGGCTTGGAAAATTTGATATCAAGGTAAAAGTTTGGTCAAAGGTTAAAGTAAGCTTGGTAAATTGATAAATCATGTTGGAATAGTGCAAGGAGGGTGAAATTCGGTGTCATTGTCGTGGGCCTCATGGGTGGTGGGCTTGGTGTTTAATTTATTTTTGTTTCATGGGCTTTGGATGTGGATTTAGGTGTTTAGGTGGGCTTGGAAGGGTTTGCGGTGATTTTCGGGTTAAAGATACGCTTTGAAACGAACATTCAACAAGCGAACTCCGAGCAAACTTAGCGAATTAATTCCAGATGTGTTAACTCTTGACTTCTCATTTTCGACGACCGCTTTCCGTGACCTCCACGACTAAAAGGTGGTGCCTCCATATAAGACTCCTCATCGGGTTTGGTATGCAAAAATGCAATGCCTACAGTCGCCCCCACTTTGATGGGATTTGTTCGGTGTGTGACAGTGACAATCCTATCAAAGTTCGTGCAATGCATTTTTACTTACCTGGCTCGCCAGCTGCCACCTGGTTTTCCTGTTGCGTTGAGTTGAGTTGGTCTGGTTGTGCCATTTTCGGCATGTTAAACCCCATTTCCGAGGTGTTGCTGATGAGATAATGATCCACGCTCCATTTTCGGAGTGTTGCAGTAGCGATGATTGTGCATTTTTGAACCATGCTCCATTTTTGGAATGCAACATCTGTTGAGTGTGCTCCATTTTGGAGCGCCATTTTTGGCAAGTGATGAGAGTGTGCCCCATTTTGGAGCGCCATTTTTCGGCAAGATGAGAGTGTGCCCCATTTTGGAGCGCCATTTTCCGGCAAGATGAGAGTGTGCCCCATTTTGGAGCGCCATTTTCGGCTAGATGAGTGTGTGCCCCATTTTGGAGCCATAACTGATGCTGATTGCAGCCCATTTCTGAACCATTGCTGCTGTGAAAGCGGCCCATTTCCGAACCAATACTGATACTGATAGCGGCTACATTTCCGAACCATTGCTGATGTGATAGTGGCCCATTTCCGAACCATTGGTGATGTGAAAGCAGTCCATTTCCGAACCAATACTGATGTGAGAGTGGTCCATTTTCGAACTAATGCTGATGTGAAAACGGTCCATTTCCGATCCAATGTTGATGTGAAAGCGGTCCATTTCCGAACCATTGTTGATGTGAAAACGGCCCATTTCCGAACCAACGCTGATGTGAAAGCGGTCCATTTCCGAACCAACGCTGAGGTGAAAGCGGTCCATTTCTGAACCAATGCTGATATGAAAGTGGTCCATTTCTGAACCAATACTGATGTGAAAGCGGTCCATTTCCGAACCAACGCTAATGTGAAAGAGGTCCATTTCCGAACCAATGATGATGTGAAAGCGGTCCATTTTCGAACCATAACTGTCATGAGAGAGAGGTCCATTTCCGAACCGTGCATATGAGAGATTGTCCATTTCGAACCAAAACTGATATGAGAGTGGTCCATTTCCGAACCAATGCTGAATCTGATGTGAAAGTGGTCCATTTCCGAACCAATACTGATACGAGAGTGAGGTCAATTTCCGAACCGTCGTTGATAATGATGTGGGAGTGAGGTCCATTTTCGAACCATTACTGAATCTGAAAATGGTCCATTTCCGAACCAATGCTGATGCGATAGCGGTCCATTTCTGAACTAATGCTGATGCGAAAGTGGTCCATTTTTGAACCATTGCTAATGCTGATTTGGCTTCGCCCCCAGAGTGCCATTTTCGGTAAAACTAATCTGATACCGAATTGTGGGTCTTGTTCTCGATTCGTTGAGGGTCTTGTTCCTTGAATTGTGGGTTTCGTCTCCGTGGGTGAAGTTCCCAATCTGAGTTGAGGATCTTGTTCCCTGGCTGTGTTGACTGTGGGTTTTTTCTTCGTGGGTCTTGTTCCCACCACGAGTTGAGGGTCTTGTTTCCTGAATTGTGTTGAGGGTCTTGTTCCCTGAATTTTGTTGAGGGTCTTGTTCCCTGAACTGAGTTGTGGGTCTTGTTCCCGATCTGAATTGTGATTAGGGTCTTGTTCCCTGAACTGAATTGTGGTGAGGGTATTGTTCCTTGAATTGCGTTGAGCTGAGGGTCTTGTTCCCGATCAGAATTGAACTGAGGATCTTGTTCCCTGAACTGAGTTGTGGGTCTCGCCCCCCGAAAGTCATATTGCCTCTCACGAGAGAATCTTGATAGCTGGACATACTTTTGTCCTCAATGAATGCTTTGCGTCGAAACCTGAGAACCTTCAAAGTACTCGATACAACTCAAATCCGACCGTCTGAGTGAATGATCTAAGCTAGACTCCAAGTGTGTGTGTGCCAGGGCTCTTTCGCAGCTTAGTCATTAAGTAAGCCAACTCGATGATTTCGTCTCGGAGAATCGGACCAGTGGGTCTAACCAACCTAGATGTCTGCATCACGCTCTATGATTACTTCGTCATACTCAACATGATATGGTCTACTTTTTTTTGTCTTTTTTTTTTGTCTTTCTTTTCATTTTGGACTTTCTTTTTTCTTTTTTTTTTTGACACGCCTACCCTTTAAGGTAGCATTTCTCCTCATGGTGGTCCTAATACTCGCCCATGGGTAGCTTCACACTTATCGGTTATAGGCGGCCCATTTTTCTCTTTCTTTTTTCATAGAGACTTTTCCTTCGTTTCCAACCATATCATATATCGTAGCATCAGTAAACCAGGGTGGACATCTAGGAAAACAATCATTCACTGATCCACTCTCTCTTCAACTAGTCATCTTGCCAACCACTCAGGCTTCTACTGCTGAGATCCCGTAATCAAGTGCTTATGAGTCTAACCGAGATCAGTCCATTCAGGGTTTCTTCCCTACAACATACAATGTCATCATAAGACATATTGTTGGACAAAATGACCCATAGCGTCACTATTTGCACAGATCATTGTGTTGTTGTAGCAAATTAACTATGTGACAAGGAAATTGCACTCTCATCATTTGTGATTAGATCACCATAGATATATAAATGAAGAGAGGTCCATATGATTAGTTCCTGGACTGAGAATGATATGAGACAGTATCAGTCCCCGAAGGATTAATCATTAAATATCCCTAGCCGGAGTATTATCGAGACTGGACATCGATAATGCGGAATAGGCTACTATTGCACTTGTGTGCGTTGTGAGGGCACAACGGCATAGTTCTCATATATATAAGTATTGGATACTTATGCAAGTGCGATAGGAGGTCGTGTTTCACCGATGGTATGGGAAACAGCTTCGCTCTGGATAGACCCCTCGGAATCCCATTGGTATTATGACTATGTGTCTATGGGAGGCCGAAATCAAGGTAGGTGTGTATAGTCTTAACCTGAGACTTGCATCGCTAATACTTGCGATAATCGATAGACTTTGGTCTTGGTGGTACATGGCTTTAACCGGTTCTGCATACACCACTTCTGGGTTTATCAGAGAGTCGTAGTGTATTGGGTGTGATGTCAAGACGGAAGTATCACTTCAGTCATTGTGGAGATGATGTCACGCAGGATACGGTACTAGTGCTCTTGAGTGTTGCGCAACCAATCGGGATATTGTGACCAGTTCATAAATATCCGATTATAGAGACTATGTTACCCAGAATCCGATATGTGCTTCGGACGGGGTAGACACTTATCCAGCCCCAGCCCTAGCACGTGACTATCCGATACTGGGCCGATACACACAATACATTGGTATACTACGCTTGATACAGATCTTAATATTCTTAAATGGATATGTCCGGAGAATTGGGAAGACTTGGTGCTTTGCTAGGAGTCGACCTGTCTCTCGTAAATAGTAGTAGAACGTAGTACTTGGTACGTACGTGATTCGGATACTCCGACGACCGTATTTACTGCAACTTATCCGGGGATCTCATGGGTCGCTTCCCGATAATCCACCGATGACGCATAACTCGCACTCTTGAATAATCTGGGATTATAATAGAAGAGAGAGAAAATTAATCTAGGATTAATTAAGGAGATATTTTATCTAGGAAAATATCGTCTAGAGAGAGATAACGATTAATTTGGAATTAATCGGTAAATTAATATATTCGATATATTAAACGAAATTAGATTTCGACGCTGAATTAAAATTAGATATTAATTCGGGTGAACGAATTATTTAGAATTAATTCGTTAGCGACGTGAATAGTGAATTCGCTAGGCGTAATCATTTATTTACGACGCGACGGAAAAATCGTTAATTTGAAATTAGCGAAACCGAGCCCGAGTGTGATTGCGAGCGCATTCGTATTTCGAATTCGAGTGCGACATCGCAAGTCGCATCAAGCGTCAAATCAATCAGTCGCATCAAGTGTCAAATCACTTGTCACTTAGAGTGATGTGACTTGACAACATGTCACTTTGATAAAGGTGATATGAATAGTGATGGACAAGATGGTAATTGATGTGCATAGTGTTACCTTTTTTGACTTTTGAAATTCAAATTAAAGGCAAATGCAAGTGAAATTAAAGTGAATTTCAAACAAGTATATAAGATATATTTGAAATGCATTTCATTAATAACTTAACACATCTTTCATCTCTCTCATTTTCTCTTCTAATCCTCACGCCCAAACTGAAAAACTCACTGGTTTTTGAAGCCAAAATGGCGTAAATAATGGGAAGCAAAGAGTGGTTTTTCATGGTGAGAAATCAAGTGCTAGCACACTTACGAGTCTTGCGAAGGTGGTAGGGAGGTTCGCCCATGAGCCGAGATCTATTTGACGAAGCTTGGAGCTCCATTTCTCAACTCAATTTTCTGTTTTTGAAGGCAGTGGACTGCATCATTTGGGCGTCCTTGGCAGTGAGTTTTGTGGCTTTGTTCGTCTTCAAATCGTCTCAACCGATCGATGTGAGTATTCCGCTACCTCCGTTGATGTATTCACACATTGTTTTTATTGCTTGTTTGATCTTGGGATCTAGATAATAACCAACAATGGTATCAGAGCTATAGGTTCAAGTATGAAATTGTAGGGCTTAAAATTTGGGTAAATTTGTTTTGAGGATGATTTGAATAAATTGATTGTTTGAGTATGCTTATAACATGTCTAATTTCATTTTGGTTGGACCAATTTGTTGAAAATTGATTTGGAATAATTTCCCCAATTTTTGTCACTTGGCCGAATGTGTGGATGATTTTGGATTCTTGGAATTTTTGTTTTTGATTCATTTGATGAGTTAGAATCATGTAGGATGATGTTAATTTATGGTCAATTGGATTGTACTTTGAATTGAACATAAATCCCCAAAATTCTCATGTTGGCCGAATGGTGTTGTAAGCCCTTAAATGTCTTGGATTTTTGATTTTATGAACATTGGATGTGTATGAAATCATTTGGATGTTGATTAATGTCGATTGTGGGTTTGATTGGATTGAAACCAAATCGGATGTGAAATCCTTCCTTGGCCGAGACTAAAGAAGCATGTAATGGGTTTGATTTTTTCATTTATGTGTTGGACATATGATAATGATAATGAGCATGATTAATTGAACTAATATGGTGTTTTAGAAATATTGATTTAGTTGATTAATCATGTAATACACTTTAGGTTAATTGAATATGAAATTGGATTTTGTATATTTAATTAATTGGGCCTAATTTTGGAAATTGGACTTTAATGTTGTTATTGGGCTTGATTTTATCAAGTTGGGTTTAGGCCAAGTGGATTGGATCCAATTGGGCCCAAAACCTTAACCATAAAGCCCAAATGCGACTTAATGAACCTTTAAAGTTCAATTGGGCCTAATGGGCCAAGATTAATTTATGGGCTTATGGGGTAAATCCCGGATTGGACTTTGGTTATCGGTTTGACCCGAGTTGACCAAAAGTCCACGCCTTAAGAAATCAATTAAAAGCCCATTGGACTTTAATTGAATTGACGTTGGACGTTAATCGGTCTTGAGACAATTTGGAAGTTAAATCGTAAAAGGTTTATTAACAAAGTGTAATGTTTAATTTGGAATTGAATAGTGAATTAGTATTAAATACATGTTAAATTAGATTTAATGATGTAGTTTAATTTAATTCATGAATTCGTACTTTAAGTACTTATTCGCAAAAACGAGTTTGACTCGAACAAAATCAAATCGTTGTTTGAACATTGGATGATCACTTAATTATCAGATTAATTAATTTGATTAGATTGATTGATAGCATGCTTATGTGTGTGAATACGTGGTTGTGTTGAATGAATAATGTATATCGGATGGATATTAGATGGGTGGGCAATTTTAGAAATTGTTGTAATAAATTCGATTTATTAAATTGGACCTGCGTGTCCAGCCTTATCACCTTCATTCTCTTTGTATTCTCTTCTCACCTATTCCCCTCAATGTAAATGAGGTTTCTTTAGAAGTGTAGTGTAACGGGTAGAAGTAATACTAGTGCTAGCTTGAGTGAGAAAGGGAGAGATTTGATCTAGGATCAATGTGTTAAGTATCCATCCGCATATCATTATTATTTATTTTCATACTCGCTTTATTATGTATTTAGAATGCATGTTTAAGGGTGTATGATGATGAGACCTTAACAAAGATAATTAAATTGGTAGCCAATTTGCACGCGAAAAAACCCTCGTTAAATATCAAGCGTTTATTTTCCTTCCATTGAGTGATTCTTGCTCAAGATCTGAGATTGGCAGGGGTTGTTGGCCAAAGTCAAGCCCTTGTCCGTCGAAGATGTGTTTTAATCACGAGGCTTTGTTCCATATCGGTGTCGTGTCCAAGTTGTGTTTGTTGGCCAAAGTCAAGACCACTTCTTGTCCATTGACATTGATTACGAAGCTTCCATGTCAATGGGTCCGCGCTTGACTGGGATCACTAGGTTTGTTGTGCCAAAGCCAAGGCCTAGTTGATTCAGAGGAAAACGGTTAGGGTATACATTCGATGTATAGGCATATATAAGATATATGTTTGGGACTTGGATGTCCACCTACTGGATCTAGGAGTTGGATGAGATCCAATTGATCTTCGAGATCTACCTAGTTAATTATCATACAATTTGTTGGCCAAAGTCAAGATTGTGTGATATTTAACGGGATCCTAGCCCACTAGGAAACACGGTTTCCCGAGTACTCGACAGAGGGTTAGAGGCTCGACGAAAAATAGTGGGAGGCAAGTATTGAATTTGCAACATTCGTTCGAATACTCGCTAAACGCGCTCATCTATTTTACTCGTCATATTAATCAAAAGTATTAGTTGGACTAATATTTTATGTTGTTTTAAAAATATATATAGTTGGACTATATACAAACTCATTCAATATATAGTTGATTTTATAATTGGATTATAGTAATCAATATAATTGAATTAAAATGAGAGTTGATTTTATAATTAGATTATAGTAATCAATATTAAAATTATAGTTGATTAAATAATTGGATTATTGTAATCATTATAATAAATAGTACCTTATTAAAATTGATTAAATAGTTGGACTATTGAAATCAAGAAAGAATTGAAAAGTTGAATATTTAAAATATATAATCCTTGGATTAAATGTTTTAAATGATTTAATTTTATTGGGAATTCATAATAGGTTACTTTATTGGATAAAATAACTTGTTATATCTAGGCCATAATTAAGCAATAAGTAGAGCATAAAATCTTTGGAAGATTTATGTGATGATGACTTTAGTGCTTAATTAATATACTTATCATAAATCTATCTTTAGATTTAAAAGTATTAAATTGCAATTAATAATTCTTAGAGAATTGATTTGACTATTCTAGAGGTGAAAAGTCAAAGTTTGCAATTGGGCGTGTTGCACAAGGTGCACATCGTTTCGATATTCCGAAACACAAGACTTGGCCAAAGGTTTGTGAAATATTGAAAAGATAATTGACATATCCCAAAGTGACTACCATTTGGATATGGAAGACACGAAGGAATTAAAGAAAGGGCGAGGCTCTGACTTTAAAATATTTGTCAAAGTTATGTTCACTACTAGTATTGAAATTGGATTTTAAATACTTAGTGTGGTACATAAAATATATGTATTGATGTTCAGAATCCGCTATGAGCTGGATACTGACTTCAAGCCGAGATTTCTCTGCGAATCGGAAACGGGACGAAAGTCACTGTTTCGACCGTAGATACCTAAGTTTAGGAACTACCCTTCGGGTATGTACTTAAATTAGGAACTGTTATAATGTAACTAGTTTGACTAGAGACATTATCTCTATATCAGTGTTTAATCCGTTACGGATAAAACCTTTATATTATAGAACACTAAGTGTTTTATTATATAAAGATGATACTGAGATAAATACATTAGATGTAAATAACATAATTTATATTTTGAATATAAATAAAATCTCAAACATATAAAATGACAAATAAATCGCTCAAATTGATTTGATCAATAGAGACTTATTTGTGGCATTGTTGTCTAGGACACAATTAAACAAGACTCGTATATCCACACACTTTTGAAGAGTGGGTACTAGGACTGATTTGACTATTCAAATAAGGTCTGCGAATCTAGTTATATTAGGTAAAGTACCTAAAATACTATTTACTTGGTAATAGTAAAAGGGCCACCGATCTGTTAGCCCTATCCATGGTGAAGTAAGTGGGCCCATATCTAGCTAGACTAGATGTGAACATGAATATTTCGTGACCTTGACAGATGTAGCATCACGTTATGGTTATGTGTTTTCTTTTGAAGAACACAGATCGGAAACTTTTGAAGTTTCGACACGAAGTAAATAAACAGATCGGGTATAGTATTATTCCGCCACGGTAAGACCGTAATTGAAAATACTTAAACAGTAAGTTTCATACGTACATGAAAGAGTACGGTATTCTTTCATATGAGGACTCCTCCCGAGACACGTCAGTTAGACGGTGTGTCCGAACTAAAACCGAATTTTGTTGGACATGATAAGGTTTATCACGAGTCGCTCTGAGCTACTGTTTCCTTAATAGGATATGTATTAACAGTGCAAAACTTATTTAGAATAAGGTTCCATATAAATCTGTTTGACAGATGTCATATAGGATATGAACAGGAAAAAGAAACGGGATTTCTCATTTCTAGTAATTTGGGTATGCCAGGCATAACGTTTGGATGATACCAAACAAAAGACCCAAATTGGAACAGTGCCTATATAGGTTATCCTAAGGGAAACCTTAAGTATAGTACTTGTAAATCTCATATGAGAACAATGTGATTGTTGCTCACCATGCGGTTTTTCCTGAGAAGAATACCGATATGCAGTGGTCAGTGGGAGGATAGTGATACTCGATGAAAATCAGAGTAATACTGTTCTAGGCACGAAGTCCTTAATGGAACACGAATAGTTCATCTATGATGAATCTATACCATTAATCTTCAAATACACAAGAACTTCGTAGATCGGATAGAGTCAGAAAACAACCTAGGGTATGGGTTTCTGATCTAACCCCATAAAGATGTCAATCTTATGGAGGTGTACCATCCGACTACGTTTTGAGGAAGTGATACGAGGTATTGACTCCCTATTATGGCAAAGTGCCATGAATCCGAAATGGATTCCATGTATAACAACTATTTGGATACTAGTTGTTGTACCACAAGGCATTGTGCATATTGGTACATTAACGTCTTCAAGGAAGAAATACATGGAAGGCAACATACCACGTACAAAGCTGGGTTTTTGACGGAAAGGTCTCGTTATCAACATTGTGTTAATAACGATTCAACCTTTTACCTGTTGCCATGGAGAATCCATTTTGAAGATGCTTGTTGATAACTGCGTATTTCATTTATGAAATGTGTCAGTTATAAATCAAAATCGCTTTTCTGAAAAGGAAACCTTTTGGAGGATGTTTACAACATCCTAACGATTTTGTATAACCAACAAACGAGGTTTGCGGGTTATTCGATCCATGTTTGGATTGAAGCAAGCATAAGGTTCTTGGAACTGTCGTTTTGAAATAATCATAATGATTTATGATTTGACTCAAAACGAAATAATTCTTGTGTATATAAAGAGGTTAGTGGGAGAGCGCACTGACAGTTAAATTCCCATAAAGCAATTGTTGAAAGCTTGGCTTTCATAGAAATTCTCCGTAGAATTCTGGGGAGTAACAACCTTTATTCAAGGAATAAAGATCTACTGGGATAGATTTGGAGTTGTTAACACTCTCTGGGAAATTGTACATTTAAAATGTACTTGATAGGGTGTCTCATACGCTTCGAGCATATGGAGTCACAATCAGGTCAATCCAAGTGGCAGTCACTGAATTGATATTAAGAACATCTGTTAGTATCTCAGAGAACTAAAGATGCTATCTTAAACTATGGAGAAGGAGAACTTGAAGTGACTGGGATCACTGCTGCAAGTTTCCAAACAATTAAATACTACGGTACTATAAAGTTTGAATAACGGGACAGTGAGTTGGAAATATTCCAAGCAAGATAACTATTGTCGAATAAACGACAAATGCGGATTATTGCTGCAGCTGAGGCAGCAATAGAAGTCTTTTGGATCGAAAATAAATCTAATTAGATTGGATATAGTTCTGTTAGCAGCTGAGCTAGGCGTCAGCACAGACTAAGGAATTAAAGGTCTCATCGACGATCCAGATATATACTTCCATATCATCTGATTTGTTCGGATCATACATCGTGGCGATGTGATGATCGTATAAATCGCGTCAAACGATAATCAAACAAATCCGCTAACGAAAACCTTTCATTAGCAATTTGAGCGAACCGTACATAGTTCGGGTGTGGGACACTTGAGTGACTGGCTATGTGCCAAGTGGGAGATTGTTGGACAAAATTACCTATAACGTCACTATTTGCACAGATCATTGTGTTGTTGTAGCAAATTAACTATGTGACAAGGAAATTGCACTCTCATCATTTGTGATTAGATCACCATAGATATATAAATGAAGAGAGGTCCCTATGATTAGTTCCTAGACTGAGAATGATATGAGACAGTATCAGTCCCCGAAGGATTAATCATTAAATATCCCTAGCTGGAGTATTATCGAGACTGGACATCGATAATGCGGAATAGGCTACTATTGCACTTGTGTGCGTTGTGAGGGCACAACGGCATAGTTCTCATATATATAAGTATTGGATACTTATGCAAGTGCGATAGGAGGTCGTGTTTCACCGATGGTACGGGAAACAGCTTCGCTCTGGATAGACCCATCGGAATCCCATTGGTATTATGACTATGTGTCTATTGGAGGCCGAAATCAAGGTAGGTGTGTATAGTCTTAACCTGAGACTTGCATCGCTAATACTTGCGATAATCGGTGGACTTTGGTCTTAGTTGTACAGGGCTTTATCCGGTTCTGCGTACACCACTTCTGGGTTTATCAGAGAGTCGTAGTGTATTGGGTGTGATGTCAAGACGGAAGTATCACTTCAATCATAGTGGAGATGATGTCACGCAGGATACGGTACTAGTGCTCTTGAGTGTTGCGCAACCAATCGGGATATTGTGACCAGGTCATAAATATCCGATTATAGAGACTATGTTACCAGACATCCGATATGTGCTTCGGAAGGGGTAGACACTTATCCAGCCCCAGCCCTAGCACGTGACTATCTGATACTGGGCCGATACACACAATACATTGGTATACTACGCTTGATACAGATCTTAATATTCTTAAATGGATATGTCCGGAGAATTGGGAATACTTGGTGCTTTGCTAGGAGTTGACCTTGTCTCGTAAATCGGTAGAACGTATTACTTGGTACGTACGTGATTCGGATACTCCGACGACCGTATTTACTGCCAACTTATCCGGGGATCTCATGGGTCGCTTCCCGATAATCCACCGATGACGCATAACTCGCACTCTTGAATAATCTGGGATTATAATAGAAGAGAGAGAAAATTAATCTAGGATTAATTAAGGAGATATTTTATCTAGGATAAAATATCGTCTAGAGAGAGATAACGATTAATTTGGAATTAATCGGTAAATTAATATATTCGATATATTAAACGAAATTAGATTTCGACGCGGAATTAAAATTAGATTTTAATTCGGGCGAACGAATTAATTTAGAATTAATTCATTAGCGACGTGAATAGTGAATTCGCTAGGCGTAATCATTTATTTACGACACGATGGAAAAATCGTTAATTCGGAATTAGCGAACCCGAGCCCGAGTGTGATTGCGAGCGCATTCGTATTTCGAATTCGAGTGCGGCATCGCAAGTCGCATCAAGCGTCAAATCACTTGTCACTTAGAGTGATGTGACTTGACAACACGTCACTTTGATAAAGGTGATATGAATAGTGATGGACAAGATGTGTAATTGATGTGCATAGTGTTTACCTTTTTTGACTTTTGAAATTCAAATTAAAGGCAAATGCAAGTGAAATTAAAGTGAATTTCACACAAGTATATAAGATATATTTGAAATGCATTTCATTAACAACTTAACACATCTTTCATCTCTCTCATTTTCTCTTCTAATCCTCACGCCCAAACTGAAAAACTCACTGGTTTTTGAAGCCAAAATGGCGTGAATAATGGGAAGCAAAGAGTGGTTTTTCATGGTGAGAAATCAAGTGCTAGCACACTTACGAGTCTTGCGAAGGTGGTAGGGAGGTTCGCCCATGAGCCGAGATCCGTTTGACGAAGCTTGGAGCTCCATTTCTCAACTCAATTTTATGTTTTTGAATGCAGTGGATTGCATCATTTGGGCGTCATTGCAGTGAGTTTTGTGGCTTTGTTCGTCTTCAAATCGACTCAACCGATCGATGTGAGTATTCCGCTACCTCTGTTGATGTATTCGCACATTGTTTTCATTGCTTGTTTGATCTTGGGACCTAGATAATAACCAACACATATGTCTAGCCACCAAAGATTTTTCCTTTCTCTGACATTCCTCTTTTCAATTGCTGGTAATTTGGGCTTCGCCCCCATTGGTTCATTTCTGAATATTGCTGGTATTATTTTATATGCTTTCAACTTGCTTGTATTCTGCCGCTTTCTCTTTCTTTCTTTGAGACCTGTGAACACAAACAAAACAATAGAATAAAAACCTGTGCGTGTGATGTGTAAGTATGCAAGTGTAGAGGTACTCCCTTTTCGTGATAGGTTGGATTCTCATTGTGCTCCTTGGCGTCATATGTCTCTGGTCGCCCCATGCTGGTTCCCTTTTGTTTGAAATCTGCAAAGACAAAACACAAAACACAAAACAAGGGATGCAAGTTACGTGTATGCATGTATGCATTGATGAATTTCTTATCCTGTTGGGTTAGGTTTCTGCCAATTCCCTTGGTGACTGCTCGGTCTTCTCTTCCTCGGGCAAAAATACAACTTAATCGGCTCGGTGAAATCATTCCTTTCCAAGTCTGACAGTTTCGCTGCCCTGTTTCCCAATTTATGAATGGCCATTCTGTCTTTTCTGCTTGTTTCTTATGGGAGTTGTCTGCGTTCCAGATACCGTTGAATATCATAGTACCATGGTTGAATATTTTTGTCAAATATACTCATGTTGGCTGATGGTCTTCTGACAAGTCTTCATTCTTCCCCAACCCAACAGGAATCTATGATGGCTTTCAAGACACAAAGGGTTAACATGATGCGTGTATGCATGAGATGCGTGCAATGTATGGAATAAATAAGCTCATAAAAGAATTTATCCTAATTGGCTCGTTATCATTTTAAAGTATTCAATCATACTATTGCGCGGTGCAAACTTGTCCCAGTTGAAAAGGCCCAACAGTTTACACTATGCGATGATATGACTAAACAACTTCAAATGATAAGAGGCCCCAAACACAAAATGGCTCATTGATATTTTAGAAGCTTTTGGCCTAATTGTCAAAGGACATGAACTTGTCCCTGTTTAAATGGCCCAACAAGTTTATGTCTCTTGACAAAAAGTCCAACTGATTCCAAATGACAATGGACCCAAATACAAGCATAAATAAATAATTTCTAAGGGTCACAAAACTAAGGTTCATGTGTAGATTTCAGGAGTGTAAACAAAGGCTCTCGCCGACGAAGGATTGTTCACAACTAGGACTCCCCACTCAATGGTTCAAGCGACCAAGTGAACGCACTTTTTTTATACCTTACGGTACGTGCCAACGAGATATGGTGTGGACTAACTGTCGAATGGACTTCCCGTTGTAGATTCCCCAGAGGGAGGGTGGAGCGAGGCTCACTTAAATACCCAAGCCCCTTAGGCTCTTATCGCTTGGTGTCAGGAATAAACAACGAGTCCTCCAAACTAGTCTATCACAACAAGATAATTATCTAGGTGTCTCCACAGCTTTTCCTTATAGACAGGTAGTGAGTGAAGGAAGACACAAACCATCCCCTAGGAAAATGATTATCTAGGTGCCTTCACAGCTTTTCCTTATAGAAAGGTAGGGAATGAAGGAAGACACCAAACCATCACCTAGCCCAACAATGCCTTTGATTAAACTCCTTAAACCCACAGTAAACATGGTTAATTAAGACACAAATCCAAACATTACAAGACAATATTTCGAGGCCGATTCTCTATCCCCAGTGGAGTCGCCAGACTGTAGGACACAGAAACTGGGGGACACATGTTGTTCCGGGCTCGCGGCCCGGTTGGGAGTACGGAGTAGCCCACGAGGGACTAAACTGGAGAATAATGGAGTCGCCACCCGGTGTGAACCGGGAAAATGATTTAAGGCCGCACTCACCCCTCGCAAGGGAAGACCTCAAACCGTTGGGTTCGGAATGGTCCCTTACTTATGTCGTTTGTAATGAATGGATTTGTGCAATATTAACCAAGTCTACTCAACATACATGTTGGTCAAAGTAGTCTAAATTCTAGGTTTGCATGCTTCAACAGTAAACTTTTCATAGCGGAAAACATTCGGCATCACACATCAAACATGCTACATACATAGTAATCTAAACATACCTTAACTTAAATTCCTCATATAAAAGGTAAATAACTAAAACATGCTTGAAATAAAAACAACATTATAATGGTCTAATCATGCTCAAATACAAGTTGGATGAAATGAAATACATGAATCCTTCAAGTGGTACGGGGCGTTGTATCCCGAGTGCAAACCATAATACCGTCCATTCGGATTCGGCTATGGAATTTATATCCGGGTTTCCATCCAATATACCACAAGCAAGATCACATATTCCATTCACCCGAAATCACATCACATATTAAGTCATTATTTCATGTGAACAAATTCTAAATAACATGCTAAACTAACTATTCAAATTAAACACATTTCCTAAGTCATTATTTCATGTAAATAAATTCCAACAACATGCCAAACTAATTATTCATATTAACACATAAAATACATTTTTAAGTCATTATTTCATGTGAGCCAATTCAAACCATATGCTGATCTAATTATCTATGCTAAATATCACAAAACACATCTCCTAAATCATTTTTCATGTAAATAAATTTAATAATATAAACCCTCAGGTCTAACCTCTTTTGTCGCTTTTCGGAGATGCGTTATACGGCCGTCGGAAAGGCTAAGACACCGCGATTCCACCGGTTCGCTGTTTCGACGTTTTGCTCACTGTTTTTCCATTTTGTTCGCTGTTTTGAGTTCGTTTCGCTGCGTTTCAGGTCTCCACACTTGGCTCACTGGTTGGCAGTGAATTATGGTCTGTTTTGGTGAATTTTGAGGGGTATTGGACTGCCGTTTGCTTGGTTTATTCAAGGATCTTCAAGTGCAGTTTTTACTCACTGTTTTGGTGACTTTGGGGACTGTTTTGAGGGCTTTTGAGCTGCTGTTTTTGGGCGAATTTTGGAGAGTGTTTAAGGCAGTTTGTGCACTGGTTTGGGGGCTAATGGGTGGTGGGCTTGGTGTTTAATTTATTTTTGAGACTCCTCATCGGGTTTGGTATGCAAAAATGCAATGCCTACAGTAAGACATAGATACCATTATTCAAAATACCATCTCCATATTTTATTTCATTGAAATAAATAGAACATTCATTACAACTTATTAGGCATGAAAAGCCTTTATTACATAAAGAAGAAATTGAAATGATGTTCTTTACTAGAGAATGTACATAAACACAATCTTCTAAGTCTAAAACTAAACCATTTGGCAAAACTAATTAATAAGTCACCACGCACAATGTGGCCGGTTTTTCTCCATTACCCATGCATAAGTCAACCTCCCCATGACGGAGTCTCCTACTATTTCTCAGGCCCTGCACATTATTACACAAGTGAGTCCCACAACCGGTGTCAAACACCCAAGTAGAAGGTTCGGAGTTTTGAGAATATAGTTCAATCATATACAACATACCTGAAGCATTGGGCTTCTTGGCCTCTTGGGCTTCCCTAGATTCCTTAGCTTTCAAGGATCTACAGTCTTTCTTCCAATGACCCTTCTTTCCACAAAAGAAACATTTATCATTTCCCTTTTTCTTATCCACCTTACCATTGGGCTTTAGGTGATATGGAGTCTTGGCCTTGCCCTTATTTTTCTTTGGGCCTCGTGGCTTCAGGTCCGTACCCGTAAGCATGACGGAGGTTTTAAGCTCCGATTTCAAGTCCTTCTCTGATTGCTTTATCAGATTGTGCAATTCTGCTAAAGTAGCTTTTTTATCAGACAGATGAAACTACATATTAAAGTTAGAGAATTCTTTTGGTAAGGACTGAAGAATCAGATCATGACCTATCTCATGATCCATGATGAACCCAAGGTTGGCCAATTTTTCAATGTGGCCAATCATCTTAAGCACATGTCCACTAACAGATACTTCCTTATACTTTGTTTGGAATAAGGCACATATCTTCGTGAGCTTTCTGAAGTTCATCCAACATAGAGCCAAACATTATGAAAACAGCTTGCTCATCATCATCGACATGTTTCTTCCAAGCATCAAATGTATCTTGGTCAACATCTTCTGCGGGTTCAGGGGGAAATGGTATTTCAAGAACATAGAAAATCTTTTCTTGTCGTAAGACAATTTTAAGGTTTCTAAACTAGTCACTGTAGTTGTCCCTTTTGAGCTTATGCTCATCAATGATGGAACGAAGTGATACTCTATTTTCCATTTGAAAGTTTGTGAAATATTTTAACCCACCTGTTAAAAGAAAATGTTAAAATTAGGAATATGTTTTCATTAATGTTTCATAATAACATGGGCTTTTAATATTATGAAGTTGCTCCCACTCAATTATTTTAAAATTACAAGCAAATCGCATCAACGCCAATATGATGGATTTCTTATGGGCAAGGATCCCATTATCATCATTTCATAACTCCGACTAGGGTCGGTCAATATAAAATATGATAATTAGGTAGGTTCCCAACCAATTTATGATATAAATCACAATTCCTTGATCATTGGGTTGGGCAATCAAACATGCCATAGCTTATGCTAGTCCTTATAGATACCCAATTTTTGCCACTAAGTTATAAGACCACGCCTAAGGGTCGTTACGTCTTATGACTCGGAAAAGTCAAACCATTGTCAATAGTACGATTTAGGGACAAATTGGTATTGGTCAATCTGGTAAAGCCTAGTCCTGCCAATACGGTTTAAGCCCTTTGGGTCTATACTTTACAATGGGAGGCAAATTTTAGACTTAAATTATTATTGAGGATTTTAGCAAGTTTAAGTGAATAACTGTCAAATTGATTCCTCCATTGAAAATTCCCCAGAGGGAGGGTGTAGCAAACTCTCTTAAATACCCTTACCTCCTAGGCTCTTATTGTTTTGGTGACAAGAATAAACAATAGATCCTCCAAATTAGTCCAACACTTTAAATATGCTTTAAGGTACGCTTTGAGTCTATGATTATCTAGATGTATTCACAGCTTTTCCTTTTGGCAATAAAAAGGTAGTGAGTGAAGGAAGACACCAAATCATTATCTAACTCTAGTAATACCTTTGGTTAAATTAGCTTTAATTTGGAAAGTTTTATTAACCCTTTGGTCCCAACCCACTTGTATCTTTTATAATGTCTTTTATTATAAACAAGTGATTTATATTTATTAGCCTTAAAGGTAATAAATATCTAAGTTCATCACAAAATAATTACTTAGCTAAGGGATAAGCAATACACTCTCTATTTCTTAGAAAGTCTCTAGATGCTTGCACCCTAAAATAATCATGCCAATTATAATCATACATAGAATCATCAAGCATATTTGTTTTAATATGTTGGAATTATTTTAGGCATTAAATAATTTTGATTAATATTAATTATGATATTGCATTTTATTTTATTTAAATAAATTTACTATTCACGTTTTTCTTCAGGCGCGCGAACTTTAAATGCAATTTCACAATTTAAATCTTTACCAAATCATGCAAAACTTGTGCCTAAAATTAAGTTCAGGGTGTTAGCTTTCCAACGAGCTTTTAAACACCCAATTTAGAGTTAAAATGAGAGACAACTAATCAAAACAAAAAAGGTGTGCTGATACCACTGTTGGGAAGCGACCGCGAGTGCGCAGCGGAAAATAAAAAAATTATTATGGCGTTTTCCCTTTGCCCAAGACCCATTTGTTTTGATTATTCTACAAGCCTAGGCATGTTACTATATATTCTAAGCATAAAACTCATAAAACATACAAAGAACATAAACCTAAACATGCTAACTATGATAAGAACTCTAATTTAAATAAAGAAAGAAAAAGACTTAGTTGAACCGAAGACTCCTCCAGTCCTCCCTCCAATCTACAAGCTTTTCTCGAACTCAGCAAGATTTTCCATGTTCCAAAGAGCCACCCAAGTGTTTGGCCTCCAAAGATGCACACACCAAAGCCAAAACTCAACGGCAAGACTACGCCTTGAGTGCAACGATATTATGCCATTGGTGCTAGCCTAGGCAAATACCTCAAAACTTTTAACTCGAGGTTCCTCTAGTCAATTAGACTTAAGGATCCTCAAAATCAGTGGCTTATTCTTTAACTTTAGAGTTGCTCACTTATATAAACCCAAGATATGAAAGGTTTGGTGTAGCAAATTTGTAAAAATTTATTTGGGTTTATATAGTGCTCCAAAGACAACAAAATTAATTAAGAATCTGATGTGGGATAAAAGCTAATTTAATCTTAGCCATTGGATCTTAATTTAGTGGTTTAATGAGATTATAAAACCCTAATAAGAGTTTGGGCTGAATTGGAATTCAAAAAAATAAAAAAAATTATTATTCATGTGAATAGATTTTTTTTTATTTATTCCAATTCCCAAAGTACCACTATCGTCATTCACCAATCCATAAGCCACTATGGAACCTTATAAATGATCTGTTCAATAATTAAACACATTGAACCATTTTTGAACAATTCCTACAGCAATCATATATGTTGTTATATTTGTATTGTGCACTAGTAACCATTGATTTCGACTTTGTTGTGTGTGACCTTTTGGGTTCCCCTCAAGTTGGACATGAAATGAATCGTGATAATTTAATCGAACATAAATTATCCTCTGATCAGATGGTCGTTCAATTTCAATGACCAAGGTTGACATCTAGCAACATGCCAAGGCCTCAAATGAGAAGGAAAGATATATATATACCCATTCTGTATGCGATTTACATATGATACGATCTCTCGCCTCACTGTATCCCCACTTATTGACCTAGGGTACGGAAAGTGTCTACCCATATGGTCAAAGGTATAATGTTGATAGTGTCATGAATCGTGCTAACCCAAGAATCTCACATGATTCTTCCGTTGTGGCCACAGTCTCAAGCACTAATCACACATATCAACCCGCAAATTGGAATACTACTCTTATAAGAAAATATTATCCGAGAGAGTGGCAATTCTCTGTTGTATCTTTACAAACTTCATGTATTTCAACAAATGACCCAATCATACCCTTATGACCGGATCTTTTGAACCGGGGAAGGCAAATGTCAAAGTTATTTTATCCTCACATAAGATTGTAAAGACCTCAAGTCTAAGGACTAGTCATATAATTGATACATGAAAGTTCTCAGAGATACATGGGATAAACACTCCATATGAAAACTTTCGGCGATTAGTTTGATGGACATGAGCAACTTATGCATCCATGTGATACACCAAGCGAACAGATCTTAGCTAGTAGCCTATGAGACTGACTACCCCACTTAAGGGCGGATCATATCATCATGCTAGTCTTTTTTGCTTTGTGAACACCCAGATTATTCACAAAACTATGACTAGGAACATTTAAGAGCAATGATTCTCATAAGGCGTGGAAGCCATCATCTTATTACTCTAAGGGCTTTATTACAGTGTTTGATGATTTATGTAAGACACGTATAATAAAGGTTGTCATTTTATTAATTTATGAAAAATATTACAAATACATGTACATATAGCCCATCCACAAGTTGGGTATAGGGCATATCCCAAACAATGCTGCACACCAGTACATATGTGAGTACCACATCCAGAATCAAAAATCCAATTTTTAAAACCACTAGTGGACATGTTTATAACAAACATACTTGAAGCTAGAGACTTGCCCGTCTTCACTTCCTTCAACTCCGCCTTGTATTCACAGCAGTCACGCTTCCAGTGACCCCGTTTGCTACAATGTAGGCAGACGTCTTGGGATATTTCCTTAGTCTTCCCAGAAGACTTTGATGATTTGGCCCTGCCCTTTTTCTTCCTTTTCTTCACACCCCCAGAAGCCTTTGGCCAAGCCTTGGCCTTCTGGGATGTCGAAGTAAGGTGCGCCTCGCGCTTCTTGCCATTCAGAAGCTCTGGCTCTGCTTTTTTCAGCATCGTCATCAACTCTCCAAGAGTCTTTTCTTGGTTCATCATGTTATAGTTCACGACGAACCCGCCCCAAAAGTCGGGCAGAGACTGTAAGATCATATCTATGGAAGTCTCGGCCTCGAAGGTTATGCCCACTGACCTAGCTGTTCGATGTTAGCAATCATCTGCGACATATAGTGCTTGACAGATGTACCCTCTGACATACGCGAGTGAAAGAGCTTCTTTCCCAATTCATACTTCTGAGATCTAAGGTTAGATCTGTGAAGATCCTTCAATTTCCACATCATACTATAAGGATCCAATCCTTTGTTCTGACGATGAAACTGATGAGTCATTGCGGCAAACATGATGGATTGAACACTAAAGTTATCATCACGATGAATCTTCCAAAGCTCGAGAGGTTTCTCTATGACATAGAGTAACTTCTCGGCTCCCAGAACTATCCTGAGATTCATCTCCCAATCTGGAAAATTAGAGTCGTTAAAGACATTATCGCCCATGATAATGTCCCTAACACTAATTTTTCCATCCATCTTGATTGAAATAGTCCAACTATCCAATCAAGGATTTCAGGTACACTCAAAATGCAATGGTTACTATAGTCCAACTGTATAACCAACTATAAATGGAACTGTTTGAATACAGTCCAACTATTCAAAGAAAGCAATAATCAATATTAGTCCAACTAATATATTTATAACAATGATAAATAAAATAATAGAGCGCGTGTAAGCAAGTATTAAACAAAATTGAAAATTTAATATTGGCCTCCCACTATTTTTCAGTGAGTCTCTAACCCTCTGTACAGTACTCGGGAAACCCAGTTTCCTAGTGGGCTAGGATCCCGTTAAATAACACACAACCTTGAATTTGGCCAACAAGCTGTATGAAACTTAACTAGGTAGATCTCTAAGATCAATGGGATCTCATCCAATTCCTAGATCTAGTAGGTGGACCTCCAAGTCCAAAACATATATCCAATATATTTCCTAACCTTTTCCTCTGAATCAACTAATCCTTGGCTTTGGCTCAACAAGCTTAATGATTCCAGTTAAGCGTGACCCATTGACAGTGGGAAAGCTTCGTAATCCACGTCGATGTACAGAAGTTACCTTGACTTTGGCCAACAAGTCATAACTGCCTAAGACATGCGATATATAACAAAGCTTTCGTGGTTCAAACACATCCGCGATGGAAAGTGATCTTGACTTTGGCCAACAAATCAAAGTCAATCTTGGATCTTGAGAGAGAACCACTAAATGGAAGGAAAACGCTTAATATTAAAGTGAAGGTTTTTCACTTAAATTGGCAACCAATTTATTATCTTTGATTAGGTCTCATGATACACCCTTAAGCATGTTGGGGTTGGTGCTCACAGCGCCAATTCCCAGGTGTATTTATTTATGAATACTTATGTAAAACATTATTATTTAGAATAATATATACAGTTTCTATAATATAATGTATCTTTTAATATGGTAAAGACGTAATGACCTTAGAATGACTAGTCATGTTGCAGTTGCAAAAATGTCGCAACTGACATTGAGTTGTATCATGACATTGTCATTCTCAGACAGTTCCTGGTCAAGGTTTACACTACTTGGTCAGTATAGTAAACCCGTTGAGACCAATACATGTCGTATACTGGAATATATGATTCCAATGGTTTCTCAATGAACCATAAGTCTTAGAGACTAGTATAGACGTGTAGGTGTTTATAGCGGATAAACATTGAACGACTCACCGAAGATTCTTAATGGATGGTACACCAACGTCAATAAGAATCTTATCGAGTTGAGTAGAACTTGTGATTCTTAGACTTGAGATGCCACTGTGGGCACATGAGACATCTTCTACACTTAGATGGCAGCCACGTCACCGATCTATTTAGGTCAGACCTCCGCCTATTCGTTGGGTGTAGATAGATACTCAGGGTGTCCTGTGTGTATCAAGATAGGATCTGTCAGTTCTGTGTATCAGAGCATAAGTAGTCCATATGATTAGCAATCAGATAAAAACCATGGGCCCATGGTACAATTTAGAAGTTAGTTCTAAATATTATTTTTTTGAGATTGCTAATAGAATAGTCGACTGGATAATCCCCATAGAGATTTGACGTTTACATCTATATCTCTGGGATATATCCGGATACTTGTGACAGAGGAATTATACATTTGCCATGACCTCAACATGTATGATTTAGCGAGTTTATTCGTGATCGTCATAATTTACGGGTGGATAAATTATGGACATGAAATTAGTTTTCATGACGGATATGCCTGAATCTAGAGAGTCTCACTAATGAAATATACTCGTAGAGGACTAGGGCAATATTTATAAATAATATTGATTATTTATAAATTCGTTTAATGGATAAACGTAAAATACATGTAAAGGGACCCGATAGTCATTTCCTTAATTTTTGTGTATTTGCATTTAATACTTGAATAATTCAAATATACATTAATTAATTGTCAAATTGAGATATTTGACTAATATCATAAATGAATATATGTATTAAATATTTAATGTAAATATTATACATATATTTAATATATTTGTATTTAATTAATTAATTATTTATTTATTTGTTAAATGATTAAATTAATTAAAATATAGATATTTTAAAGTTATGACATTTGTTTTAATGGCTAAGTTGCAATTGTTGACTTGGTTGAAAATATCATTAAAGTGTAATGATCATTTTAACAAGTTGGCAAATTGAAATTCAAATGAAATGAAAACAAAATGTCTTGATATTTTCCCTAGCCAAATTCGGCCAAGGCAAGATGTGAGCAAGTATATATTGTTTCTTTTATTTTAAGGTTGTAATAACCTAATACACTTTATCAAAACTCCATTAAAACAAATCATAGAAGGTAGAGAGAAAGGAAAAGAAAAATCAAAGAAAAGCTTGGAATTTAGTAAGTATTTCCTGTAGAGTTTCAATCAAGTCCCAAGGATCATAAATCATGCATAAACGAGTTGAATACAACCAAATGAGGTGCGGAAAAACTCACATGGATCGGTAGAGATGCAACGAAGATGGACCAAATTCGCACTTCATGTTTCTGCCTCCATCCAAGCTCGGCAATGGCAGTGAACTGCAGCTCCATTTTCGGCTTTGGGTGGTCCTCCATTGATGCTCCAAGCTCCAAGCTTATCAAGGTGATTCCAAGCTCATGAAGACACTTCCCTATCACCTTTGTATAGATTTTGGCTCCAAAAACCTAAAACCGTGAAGTGTGAGAGGGAAATAAAAAATTGTAATAGATTTATATTTTTCAAAAATAATAAATCATTTACCACTTTATAATTTCTAAAAGACAAACATTAAATGCTTTCTTTCATCTCTCATCAACTCACATCAATCAATCAAATGTCACATCACTCAAAGTGACATGTGATTTGACGAATGATATGACTTGCGATTTGACGCTTGATTTGACTTGCGTGCCGCACTCGAATTCGAAATGCGAATGCGCTCGCAATCACTCTCGGGCTCGGGTTCGTTAATTCCAAATTAACGAATTTTCCGTCGCTAACGAATTAATTCTAAATTAATTCATTCGCCAGAATTAAAATCTAATTTCAATTCCGCGTCGAAATCTAATTTCGTTATAATATATCGAATATATTAATTTATCGATTAATTCCAAATTAATCGTTCTCTCTCTTTAACGATATTTTATCCGAGATTAAATATCTCCGTAATTAATCCCAGATTAATTTTCTCTCTCATCGAATTAATCCCAGATTAATTAAAGTGCGAGTCATACGTCATCGGTGAATCTTCAGGAACCGACCCATGAGATCTCCGGATATGTTGGCAGTAAATACGGTCGTCGGACTATCCGAACACGTAAGTATTGCGTACTACGTTTATACCGATTTACAAGACAAGGTTGGCTTCTAGCAAAGTGCCATGCCTACCCAATTCTCCAGAAATATTCTTACAGGAATATATAGATCTGTATCAAATGTAGTATACCATGTATTGTGTATATCGGCCCAGTATCGGATAGTCACGTGCTAGGGCTGGGGTTGGATAAGTGTCTGCCCCGTCCGAAGCACATGTCGAATGTCTGGTAACTAGTCTCTATAATCAGATATTCATGACCTGGTCATAATATCATGATTGGATGCGCATCACTCAAGAGCACTAGTACCGTATCCTGCGTGACATCATCTCCACTATGACTGAAGTGATACTTCCATCTTGACATCACACCCAATACACTACGACTCTCTGATAAACCCAGAAGTGGTGTACGCAGAACCGGTTAAAGCCCTGTACCACCAAGACCAAAGTCTACCGATTATCGTAAGTATTAGCGGTGCAAGTCTCAGGTTAAGACCAAATACACCTACCCTGATGTCGGACTCCCATAGACACATAGTCATAATACCAATGGGATTCCGAGGGGTCTATCCAGAGCGAAGTTGTTTCCCGTACCATCGGTGAAACACGACCTCCTATCGCACTTGCATAAGTATCCAATACTTATATATATGAGAACTATGCTGTTGTGCCCTCACAACGCACACAAGTGCAATACTAGCCTTTTCCGCATTATCGATGTCCAGTCTCGATAATACTCCGGCTAGGGATATTTAATGATTAATCCTTCGGGGACTGATATTGTCTCATATCATTCTCAGTCCAGGAACTAATCATAGGGACCTCTCTTCATTTATATATCTATGGTGATCTAATCACAAATGATGAGAGTGCAATTTCCTTGTCACATAGTTAATTTGCTACAACAACAGAATGATCTGTGCAAATAGTGACGCTATGGGTCATTTTGTCCAACAATCTCCCACTTGGCACATAGCCAGTCACTCAAGTGTCCCACACCCGAACTATGTACGGTTCGCTCAAATTGCTGAGGAAAGGTTTTCGTCAACGGATTTGTTTGATAATCGTCTGACGCGATTTATACGATCATCACATCGCCACGATGTGTGATCCGAACGAATCAGATGATATAGAAGTATATATCTGAATCGTCGATGAGACCTTTAATTCCTTAGCAAGTGTTGACGCCTAGCTCAGCTGCTAACAGAACTATATCTAATCTAATTAGATTTATTTTCGATCCAAATGGCTTTTATTGCTGCCTCAGCTGCAGCAATAATCCGCATTTGTTGTTTATTCGGCAACAGTTATCTTGCTCGAAATATTTCCAGCTCACTGTCCCAGTGTTCAAACTTTTATAGTACCGTATAATTTAATCGTTTGGAAACTTGCAGCAGTGATCCCAGTCATTTCAAGTTCTCATTCTCCATAGTTTAAGATAGCATCTTTAGTTCTCTGAGATACTAACAGATGTTCTTAACTTCAATCCAGTGACTGTCACTTGGATTTACCCGATTGTGACTCCATATGCTCGAAGCGTATGAGATACCAAATCAAGTACATTTTAAATGTATAATTTCCAGAGAGTGTTAACCAACTCCAAATCTATCTCAGTAGATCTTTATTCCTCGAATAAAGGTTGTTACTCCCCAGAATTCTACGGAGAATTTCTATTGAAAGCCAAGCTTTCATCAATTGCTATATGGGAATTTCACTATCAGTGCGCTCTCCCTCTAACCTCCTTATATACACAAGAATTATTTCGTTTTGAGTCAAATCATAAACCATTATGATTATTTCAAAATGACAGTTCCAAGAACCTATGCTTTCTTCAATCCAAACATGGATCGAATAACCTGCAAACCTTGTTTGCTTGTTATGGTACGAAAAAACCGATAGGATGTTATAAACATCCTCCGAAAGGTTTCCTTTTCAGGAAAGCGATTTTCCGTTAAGCTGTCATATTTCATAAATGAAATACACAGCTTTAGCAAGCATTATCCAAATGGATTTACAATGGCAACATGTAAAAGGTTTCGTCGTAATCACCACAATATTGATAACTCTACCTTTTCTTTACAAGCCTAGCTTAGTACGTTGGTATGTTGCCTTTCGTGTATGTCTTCCTTGAAGACTTATAAAGTACCAATAGGCACAATGCCTTATGGTACATCAACTAGTATCCAAACTTGTTGATATATATGGAATCCATTTTGGACTCATGACACTTTGTCATAATAGAGAGTCGATACCTTGTATCACTACCTCATACGTAATCAGTTGGTTTACCTTAAAAGATTAACATCTTTATGAGGTGAGATCAGAAACCCATACCTCAGGTTGTTTTCTGACTCTCTCCGATCTACGCGGTTCTTGTGTACTCGAAGATTAATGGAATAGTTTCATCATTGATGAACTATTTATGTTCCATTAGGAATAGGTGCCTTGAATATTATTACTCCGATTTTCATCGAGTTTAACTATCCTCCCACTTACCACTGCATGTCTGTATTCCTCTCAGGAAAACTGCATGGTGAGCAACAATCTAATTGTTCTCTGGTGAGATGTATAAATACAATACTTATGGTATCCCTAGGATAGCCTACAATTGACACTCATCCAATTTGGGTTCTAGTTTGGTATCATCCAAACATATGCCTAGCATCCCAAATGGTCAGGAATGAGAAACCCAGTTTCTTTCCCGTTCATATCTAATATGTAATCTGTCAAACAGATTATTATGGAACCTTATTTTAAATAAGTTATTGCACTGTTAAAACTTATCCGTTGAAGGAATGGTACTCAGAGCGACTCATGATTAGCCTTATCATGTCTAACATGATTCGGTTAATCCGTTCGGACACACCGTCACTTTGACGTGTTCCGGGAGGAGTCCTCATTTGAAAGAATATTACTCTTTCAAGTATATAAGAAACTTATTGCTTAAGTATTTTCCATTACGGTCTTACCGTGACGGTATAATACTATAGTCGATCTATTTGTCTATTTCATGTCGAAACTCTAAAAGTTTCCGATTTGTGTTCTTCAAAAGAAACACACAACCATTACGCAATGGCACATCTGTATAGGTCACGAAATATTCATATCCATATCTAGCCTAGCTAGACATGGGCCCACTTGCTTCATTATGAACTAGAGCTTATAGATCGGTGGCACTTACATTATTACCAAGTAAACAGTGTTTTAAGTACTTTACCAAACAAACTAGATTCGTAGACTTTATTTGAATAGTCAAATCAGTCCTAGTACCCACTCTTCAAAAGTGTGGATATACGAGTCTTGTATAATTGTGTCCCAGACAACAATGCCACAAATAAGTCTCTATTGATCAAATCAATTTGAGCTATTTATTTGTCATTTTATATGTTTGAGATTTTAATTATATTCAAAATATAAATTCTGTTATTCACATCTAATGTGTTTATCTCAGTATCATCTTTATATAATGAAACACTTAGTGTTCTAGAATATAAAGGTTTATCCACAATGGATTAAGCACTGATATAGAGATAATGTCTCTAGTCAAACTAGTTACATTATAACAGTTCCTAATTTAAGTACACACCCGAAGGGTAGTTCCTAAACTTAGGTATCTACGGTTGAAACAGCGACTTTCGTCCCGTTTCCGATTCACAGAGCAATCTCAGCTTGAAGTCAGTATCCTGCTCAAAGCAGATTCTGAACATCAATACATATATTTTATGTACCACACTAAGTATTTAAAATCTAATTTCAATACTAGCTGTGAACATAACTAAGACAAATATTTTCAAAGTAAGAGCCTTGCCCTTTCTTAATTCCTTCGTGTCTGCCATATCCAAATGGTAGTCACTTTGGGATATGTCAATTATCCTTTTCAATATTTTAGGAAACCTTAGGCCAAGCCTTGGTTTTTAGAATATCGAAACGATGTGCACCTTGCTGCTACATGCCCAATTGCAAACTTTGACTTTATCTCCTCTAGAATAGTCAATTAATTCTCCAAGAATTATAAATTGCAATTTTAATACTTCTTAAATCTAAAATTAGATTTATGACAAGTATATTAAATTAAGCACTCAAGTCATCATCACATAAATCTTCCAAAGATTTTATGCTCTACTTATTTTGCTTAATTTTGGGCTTAAGGTATAATAAGTTATTTTATCAAATAAAGTAACCTATTATTTATTCCAAATTTGAAAATTAAATTATTTAAAATATTTTAATCCCAGATTATATTTTAAATATCCAACTTTTCAATCTTATCTTGATTACAATAGTCCAACTATTTAATCAACGATTAGTGGTACTATATATACTATAATGATTATAATAGTCCAACTATATAATCAAATATAATCCAAATTAATTAACCTCAATTACATTGATTACTATAATCCAATTATAAAATCAACTGTAAACTGAAATTAATTAATTCAAATATATTGATTAATATAATCCAATTATATATAATCAAGTATAATACAGTCCAACTATTTATTAAAACAACAATTTAAATATTAGTCCAACTAACATTTAATATAACGACGAAATAATTTAAATGAGCGCGTATGGCGAGTAATTGAACGAGTATTGCAAATTCAATTCTTACCTCCTACTATTTTTCGTCGAGCCTCTAAACCTCTGTCGAGTACTCGGGAAACCGTGTTTCCTAGTGGGCTAGGATCCCGTTAAATATCACACAATCTTGACTTTGGCCAACAAATTGTATGATAATTAACTAGGTAGATCTCGAAGATCAATTGGATCTCATCCAACTCCTAGATCCAGTAGGTGGACATCCAAGTCCCAAACATATATCTTATATATGCCTATACATCGAATGTATACCCTAACCTTTTTCCTCTGAATCAACTAGGCCTTGGCTTTGGCACAACAAACCTAGTGATCCCAGTCAAGCGCGGACCCATTGACCATGGAAGCTTCGTAATCAATGTCGATGGACAAGAAGTGGTCTTGACTTTGGCCAACAAACCACAACTTGGACACGACACCGATATGGAACAAAGCCTCGTGATTAAAACACATCTTCGACGGACAAGGGCTTGACTTTGGCCAACAACCCCTGCCAATCTCGGATCTTGAGTAAGAATCACTCAATGGAAGGAAATAAACGCTTGATATATAACGAGGGTTTTTCGCGTGCAAATTGGCAACCAATTTATTATCTTTGTTAAGGTCTCATCATCATACACCCTTAAACATGCATTCTAAACACATAATAAAGCGCATATGATAAATAATAATGATATGCGGATGGATATTTTACACATTGATCCTAGATCAAATCTCTCACTTTCTCTCTCCCCGCTAGCACAAATATTTCTTCTACCCGTTACACTACACTTCTAAAGAAACCTCATTTACATTGAAGGGAATAGGTGAGAAGAGAATACAAAGAATATGAGGTGATAAGGCTGGACACGCAGGTCCAATTAATAAATCAAATTTATTACAACAATTTCTAAAATTGCCCCACCCTTCTAATATCCATCCGATATACATTATTCAAACATCACAACCATGTATTCATACAAGCATGTTATCAATCAATCTAATCAAATTAATTAATCTGATAATTAGTGATCATCCAATGTTCAAACAAAGATTTGATTTTGTTCGAGTCAAACTCGTATTGCGAACAAGTACTTAAAGTACGAATTCCCGAATTAAATTAAACTACACAATTAAATCCAATTCAATTGTATTTAATTCTAATTCACTATTTAATTCCAAATTAAATAACACACTTTAATAATAAACCCTTTCGACTTAAATTCCAAATTTAATCGCTACGGGTCTCAAAGCCCGATTAATATCCAATATTAATTTAATTAAAGTCTAATGGGTTTTAAATTATTTCTTAAGGCGTGGTCTTTTGGTCAACTCGGGTCAAACCGAATAACCAAAATCCAATCCGCGAGTTACCCCATAAGTCCATAAATTAATTTAGGCCCATTAGGCCCAATTAAACGTTAAAGGTTCATTAGTCGCATTTGGGCCTTTTGGAAGCGGTTTTGGGCCTAATTGGATCCAACCAATTTTGGCCTAAACCAACTTTGTACAACAAAGTCCAATAAACCCAATAACAACTTTAAAAGCCCAATCCAATTTTAATGCCCAATAATTAATTTCAAAATTCCAAATTTTCCAATTAAATTACCTAAAGTGTAATATAGCATTATTAATTACCCAAATCAAAGTTTCCAAAACACTAATTTGTCCAATCAATCATGCTTAACATCAATGAATCATGTCCAACATAATTTGATCAAAATCAAACCCAATTTCATGCTTCAAGTGTCTCGGCCAAAGGGGAAAAATATGCCCAAATCAAATTCAATCCAATTGAACCCAATCAAACATAAATTCAACATCCCTAAATGATTTCCAAGTCATCCAATGAACAAAAAATCAAAATCCAAGACAATATTAGGGTTCATATTTTCGGCCATCACAAGCAAATTGGGGAAAAATTGTTCCAAACACTTTTTCATCAAATTGATCTAATCAATCATCAATTAAACAACATTTAAGCATTCTAAATCATCCAATTTCATTAAACATGCTCAAAATCAAGTTTACCCAAATTAAAGTTTTGGCCAACAATAAGCAAATTGGGGAAAATCAATCCAATTAATTTTTTCTTCAAATTGATTACATATAACTCTAAGTTATTCATATACAAACATTCTTAAACAAACAATTTGTCAAAATCATGCTTAAATCAAAAAGCCCCAAATTTTGCTCAAGAACCCTAAAAACGTTTTATGCACAAATGGCTCAAGATACCATTGTAGAGTTTCAATCAAGTCCCAAGGATCATAAATCATGCATAAACGAGTTGAATACAACCAAATGAGGAGCGGAAAAACTCACATGGATCGGTAGAGAAGCAACGAAGATGGACCAAATTCGCACTTCATGTTTCTGCCTCCCTCCAAGCTCGGCAATGGCAGTGAACTACAGCTCCATTTTCGGCTTTGGGTGGTCCTCCATTGATGCTCCAAGCTCCAAGCTTATCAAGGTGATTCCAAGCTCATGAAGACACTTCCCTATCACCTTTGTATAGACTCATGGAGTGCTAGCTCTATTGTATTTTACCACAAAATACTCACTGGTTTCTCCTCTGTGTCACGGTAATGAGCAGCAAAAAAATGGGAGAGAAGAAGGGTTTTTGGCTCCAAAAACCTAAAACCGTGAAGTGTAGAGGGAAATAAAAAATTGTAATAGATTTATATTTTCCAAAAATAATAAATCATTTACCACTTTTTAATTTCTAAAAGACAAACATTAAATGCTTTCTTTCATCTCTCATCAACTCACATCAATCAATCAAATGTCACATCACTCAAAGTGACATATGATTTGACGATTGATGTGACTTGCGATTTGACGCTTGATTTGACTTGCATGCCGCACTCGAATTTGAAATGCGAATGCGCTCGCAATCACTCTCGGGCTCGGGTTCGTTAATTCCAAATTAACGAATTTTCCGTCGCGTCGTAATTAAATGATTACGCCTAGCGAATTCACTATTCACGTCGCTAACGAATTAATTCTAAATTATTCGTTTGCCCGAATTAAAATCTAATTTCAATTCCGCGTCGAAATCTAATTTCGTTATAATATATCGAATATATTAATTTATCGATTAATTCCAAATTAATCGTTCTCTCTCTTAACGATATTTTATCCGAGATTAAATATCTCCGTAATTAATCCCAGATTAATTTTCTCTCTCATCGAATTAATCCCAGATTAATTAAAGTGCGAGTCATACGTCTTCGGTGAATCTTCAGGAACCGACCCATGAGATCTCCGGATATGTTGGCAGTAAATACGGTCGTCGGACTATCCGAACACGTAAGTATCGCGTACTACATTTATACCGATTTACAAGACAAGGTTGGCTTCTAGCAAAGCGCCATGCCTACCCAATTCTCCAGAAATATTCTTACAGGAATATATAGATCTGTATCAAGCGTAGTATACCAAGTATTGTGTATATCGGCCCAGTATCGGATAGTCACGTGCTAGGGCTGGGGCTGGATAAATGTCTGCCCCGTCCGAAGCACATGTCGGATGTCTGGTAACTAGTCTCTATAATCAGATATTCATGACCTGGTCATAATATCATGATTGGATGCGTATCACTCAAGAGCACTAGTACCGTATCCTGCGTGACATCATCTCCATTATGACTGAAGTGATACTTCCGTCTTGACATCACACCCAATACACTATGACTCTCTGATAAACCCAGAAGTGGTGTACGCAGAACCGGTTAAAGCCCTGTACCACCAAGACCAAAGTCTACCGATTATCGTAAGTATTAGCGGTGCAAGTCTAAGGTTAAGACCAAATTCACCTACCCTGATGTCGGACTCCCATAGACACATAGTCATAATACCAATGGGATTCCGAGGGGTCTATCCAGAGCGAAGCTGTTTCCCGTACCATCAGTGAAACACGACCTCCTATCGCACTTGCATAAGTATCCAATACTTATATATATGAGAACTATGTCGTTGTGCCCTCACAACGCACACAAGTGCAATACTAGCCTATTCCGCATTATCGATGTCCAGTCTCGATAATACTCCGACTAGGGATATTTAATGATTAATCCTTCGGGACTGATACTGTCTCATATCATTCTCAGTCCAGGAACTAATCATAGGGACCTCTCTTCATTTATATATCTATGGTGATCTAATCACAAATGATGAGAGTGCAATTTCATTGTCACATAGTTAATTTGCTACAACAACACAATTATCTGTGCAAATAGTGACGCTATGGGTCATTTTGTCCAACATTTCCAACCTTTCATTAGAGAGTAAATTGTTCCTCTTGTTGTGGGCTTCACTTGGTGATGTTCTTAAGTTTTTCTATTATTTATTCTTTGTGTTCTTGATGGATGAAATTTTGACGAAGGGGTTAAGCATGTATGAAGTTGGAAGAATGTTACTAGTGTAGTAGGAAGCATTCTTTTCATGATTTTAGAACCTTGTTGCCATTCTAGAGTTATTGACCCACACTTAAATGACCTAAAATTGTTCTATAGTTGTTTCATTATGGTGAGGCTTGATTGTAGTGGAAGAAACATGATTGAAGCATTGGATTTTGTTAATTTGGTCTAATTTGTCCATTTTGAAGAAATTAAAAAATTAGGGTTTAAGACCACTTCCAAATTTGGGGCTTTTCATTTATATGGTGTATATGGATGTGTATAAGATGCATGTAAAATATTAGGTTGATTGGATGTTTTCTTAATGTGTTTTGAACATTGGAAGTGCAAAATGCATAATTTTCTCACCATGGAGGGCTCTCGGCTTTAGGCCAAAATTTGGGAAATTTATTTTGAAATTTTAATTTCAATATGTATGACATGTTAAATTCATATATGTAATGATTTAGAATCATCTAAAATCGTTTTGAATAATTTCGGATTAAAATAAATAAATTGTGACGTTTAAGGGTAATTTGGTAAATTCACATAAATTTGATTTATAGTGTTTTATTTCATAATTTAATTATTGGATAATAAAATAAATAAGTTTATTTTATTAATCCGCGAAAAAATTTTGAAATCGGAAAATTATGATTTTCCACGTTTCCGCTGCGTTACCGTATTTACCCCCTATAAACCCCTACAAAATATGGATTCTAAAACCATAATAACACGCGAATAAATTAATAATGATATGCGGATGAATATATAATACAATTTATTCCTAGAACAAATCACTCTTTTTCCTCTCTCCCGCTAGCACTTTACAAACTTCTACCCAATTACATAATACATTAGAGAAACCTCATTTGCATTGAGAGGAATTGGTGAGAAGAGAAATACAAAGAGATAATGAGGTGAAAGGCTTGACACGTAGGTCCAATTTAAATAAATTCCAAATTTACAAAAATTTCCAAAATTGCCCCCTCCCAACTAATATCCATCCGATATACATTATTCATATAAATACATCCAAGTATTCACACAAAGCATGATGTTCAATCAATCTAATCCAATTAATTAATATTTAATTAATGACCATCCAATATTCATACAAGGATTTGATTTGCGCGAGTCCAACTCGTTTAAGAAAAAATACTCAAAGTAAGTATTCTTGAATTATATCGAACTACAATTTTAAATCCAATTTTAAATTGTATCAAATACTAATTCATATTTAATTCCAAATTAAATAATTACAATTATTTTAGTGCCTTATAGACTTGCATTCAAATCCAATCCAAATTGGGTCTCAAAGACCCAATTAGCATCCAATGCCAATTCAATTAAATTCCAATGGGCTTTTAATTAATTCATTAGACATGGGCTTTGGCCATTATGGATCCAACCCAAAATACCAAGGCCCAATTAGGAATCACCCTATGCCAAAAATCAATTTAGGCCCATTAGGCCCAATTGACCGGCGTAAATACACATGTATAACGCAAGCTCACGTATCGTTCAAGTAGTATAAAAATATCGATCCCACGAGGACTTAATATCTAATCTATTAATTTTATGAGGTCAAATGATTACTAGTATCTAACAGGTTGTTTGATTGATTTGAAATGGTGACGATTCTAAATTTAAAAGCAAGTAAATAAAATTGTTCGAAAGTAGATTTTAAGAAAATTTAATATTAAAAACTATCTAGGGTTATGATTTCTTCCAATATCATTTTAAAGATGAAGTGGTTATCTTAAAGTTGGGTAATATATTGATTTATTAACCTGGAACACTAAATTATGTGTAAGCCTCTGTTAATGGTCAGACACAAATACCCAGTTTAACCCAATTGAACCATATGTCTATGTCAACCAAATTATCTGGATTCATTAAGTTTAAGTTCCAATTATGGCTACCCCAGCCCGACAGGTATATTCTTATCCAGTAAGGAAATCTATTAAAGGGTTATCTATCCTCGAGGAAGATCGTGGGCTATTGAGTCTAAGGCTGAAACCTAAAATCCCTATGCCTAGTTCATTTTAGATTTACCATATCAATTTTATTAATGGCCAGTTAATGAAAAAGCATTAAGATTAAGACTCAATAAATAAATCTTTATAATACCCAAACTATAATCTAACCCCTTATAAAACGGTGATATTAAAAGTCATCACAACCCCAGATAACTAATTTAGTTACAACACATAATTAGTGCTAGTAAAAACTTGAAAATAAAAGACATAAAGTAAAAACGCGGTAAAGTAAATACTGAAAAGTAAATTACAATAAAATAAAATGCTAATGTAAAATGAATTACTTTTACTACTACTAATTTAGATATCTCCCATAATATAATATATAAACTTGTGATAACATTACCAACCAACCATATAGGTGGTATCATGATTAAGTCAAATTAAATCCAACCAGCCATTAAGGTGGTAAAAAGATTTGTCCATGAACCTGCCATATAGGCGGTAAGAAAGTTTAATTACAAACCGACCAATCTGGCGGTATCCTTGATTAGTCAGGTTTAATCCAGATTAAAATGAATTACCAACCGACCAATCTGGCGGTATCCTTTTTAAGTCAATATTTTAAATAGTGAAAATATTATATTTAAGGGAGATTAATCTAAATAGCAATAGTAAAAGAATTACCTTTCACCCTAGTTGGGGAAGTTACCTCCTCATGGTGTAAAAAGTAAAAAACAAGTAAATTATTATTATTACAAAACGTAATTAAAATTAATTACAAAACTAAAAACTAAAAAAACTAAAAATTAAAAGAAATTAGAGAGAGAAACTCTCTCTTAACATCAAAGAGATGAGAGAGAGTGGTACATTTAAAACTGAAATTTCGAGCTCAATTCATAGGCGGGGATAGGCATCTGGCGTCGCGACGCTGAAGCCTTTGGCATCGCTACGCTGACTTCTGTCGACGTGGCACGCTCTGGTTCGTCGGTTGCAGATTCTGGATAAGGTGACACGTGGCGAGTGGTTGGGCTTCAATTATTGTGACACGTGGCGGCTTCTGATTGGTCGGCTAAATTCTTATCCGCCACGTGTCAGATAAGGATTAGATAGCCAATAATTGATGCTGACGTGGCAGTGAGGTGGCGGTGACGTGTCGACATGTGGGAAAAAGATTGTTGGCACCGTAGGATTGCGACACGTGGCACTTCCTGATTGGCTGATGATGACGTGGCGGTAAGGTGGCAGTTTGACTTGGTCAACCTGGTGATATGGCTGATGACGTGGCAATGATGTGGAGTGACACGTGGCACACGTGGCGATTGTGACTGTCGACACCGTAGGATGCTGACACGTGGCACAGCGCATGTTAGCAGATCGGCTGTGATGGTGACACGTGGCACGGCGCACGTTAGCAAAGTCAAAATTTTCTCAGATTCTGACACGTGGACCCGGTGCACGTTAGCACTGTTCGGCGCACGTTAGGCGTCGCGACGCTGAAGGTCTTGGCGTGGGAAATTACCAAAATGCCCATTTTCGTTCAATTTTCACTATTTGGGCCCAAATCACCTCCAGAGTGTCCTGAAACTTTATTTATCTACAAAATAACACAAAACACATCAAAATATTTACAAAAATCAAGAAACTATACAAAATATAAGGTTAAATGAGTGGGAAATAGTGATAGATTTACCACTCATCACACCCCCAAACCTAACATTTTGCTAGTCCTCGAGCAAAACATAAAATAAAATAACATAATAACATTAACTAAGCCACTTTCGTAGGGATCACGGTTGTATTTAGCATATGCAACAAGCCTTTAAACCCATAGGTGTCCCTAGTGGACGAGTTGTAGTCTCGTGAGGGTTTACAACAATGATACCCACAAATATTTTACAAAAGTAAAAAGGTAGTAAAACTAATGCACACAAAAGCAAAAAAACAAGCGAAAAGAGAATAAAGATGTTAGTGACTAATCAGGTGAAACTTTTACTTCAAGTTCCTAGTTGTTTTGTTTCTTTTTAAATTACTGAATAAATAAATTCTCCGATTATATTTACCATTCTTCATATACACAGCCAACAAAATATTAAACAACTCATTTTTGCCCACAACAGTCATAAGTGCAGTTGATAAGAGAGTAATATTTTTGTCCTAAAGTTCTATCAGATTTCACACATTTTTGCAGCAATGGAATAATTTTTCTGATTTTTCTGATTTTTCTCTATTTTTTTATATACAATATCTTCTATCTATGTAACGAGCTTTGGGCCGGCGGCTCCCAAACCAGTTGGCTTTAGGGCACCAGGTGTTAAGACACCCCTACGGACTTAATTACTCAGACTTCAGATATATATATATATATATATTTGCAGGATCTTTGATCCATGTAACGAGCTTTGGGCCAGTGACTCCCAAATCTGTTTGTTTTAGGGCACTAGGTGTTAAAACACCCTTACAGACTTAATAACTGGGATCTTAGATTTTTTTTTTTACTCCATTGCTTTTTGAGATGCTTCCTCCAATTAAACTAGAGCACTGAATATTACAAACTTTTCAATTTTAGCTTATGTCCGTATGTTACTATATATGTTGATAATATCTGCTACTGAACTTATGAAGATTCATTTTAGTCAGTGTTAAGGAGAATTCACAAATTAAATAATTTAAAAGGAAATAAACAAAAATTAACTTATTTCGAAAATAGGCTTGAGACACGTCTCAGGAGTAGAAACTCATTACTCAGCTATCTCTTACCAATTTCACATTTTTAGTCAAAATAAAATCCGAGGACGATCGTGGTAAGAGGCGTAGGATTAATCTGGATCTTAACCTTTAATTTCCTGTAGATTTTCAGCTAACCAGGTACGACCTTTTTAACTCTCATTTTACTGTTTAAGACATTGGGGACAATGTCTCATTTAGGTTTGGGGAAGGGAATTAGTTGGTCAGTACCTTTTTTTTAGTTTGTGTGTTGTTTTTATTTTTAGTCCAAATGTTTTCGAAAATTACAAAAAAATTGAAAAATTTTCAAAAATTATAAAAATGAATGATAGGGTCAACCCATGGTTCATAGGCTAAGAGTTGGTCAATTAGATCCGGAGCAGTTCTGGCAGTAAAGAGGGGTTCTTTCAAAGGTTTTGACACAAACCCATTTCTCCAGGCATCATCAAGAAATACACAAAGAAAATCATAAAATCCATCAACATTGAGCAGTCTAATTGGTTTCTGGTATATGTTCAGGTTCGCCCAAGATAGCACAATAAAAATTTCCTCCAATGTACCCAAACCACCTGGCAAAGCAATAAAAGCATCAGCACGGTTAATCATTTCTACCAGTCATTCAGACATACCTGGCACGATCAGTTCCTCGCCGTTTGATGATCCAATAAGATTTTCCTCTGCCAAGGGTTTTGGAATGATTCCCAAAACGTGACCGCATCCTTCTTGTACCGCCTTTGAAATGATTTCCATAAGTCCAAGATTTCCTCCACCATATATTAAGTGCATATTCCTTGCAGCTAAGACTCGACCCAATTCCTGTGCAGCTTCTACGTATTGTTGTTTAGTACCAACACTACTACCACAAAACACACAGATGTTTTCAACTCGTCTTCTTGAAGTAGCTTCCATTTTTTATATGTATTTATTTCTCAACTCTGGATGCCTTCAAAAGTGCAATGACGGGCTGAATTTATAGTACCTGAAAAGGGTGAGTAAAAACATCACAAGTATCTTCAAGACGATGATTAGTAGCGAATTAATATTGTGATAGTCAAAAATGTCTGGATCTTGTCGGAGAAAATAAAAGAAAACAACAAAACAAATTACAATTATTAGGAAAAGACAAAGAGATATAATATTCAAAAGAAAAGTAACAGCTTGATTGACGTCTATGCGTCGCGGACAAGCTTCCCATCCAATTTTCTTATAAATTGGCAAACAGGGTCTTTTTGAGTCAGATTCCCGAGACTTAACAGTTGTCTTTCTTTTTGAAATTGTGTATGTAATTTGCGAAAGGTTATGTGAACATATCCATTGGGATGCGTCTCAAGAGTTGAAGATATATAATCTAAAGAATCCTTACTCAAGCCATCCCTAATGAATTTAATTTTGTCTTCGCGATTATCAGACACCATTCCTAAAGAATGACAATGAGTATTGCAATTCCAGCGTGAACATTTATAACAAACCCCCATTTGCTTAGCTCTACGTTTCTTTCCATAGGTGCTTCTTCCAAAACCAGGCAGATGTGAAATAAAAGAGTCAGAAGACTCACCTGCCAATCGGACCCGTGCTTCAATTACCCAACGAATGTCATTAGGAACACCATGAATTGTTAGTAATCTCATTCGTTCCAAGCGAGCTTTGTAGACTTTCATCAGAGAGTTTTGAGGGAGAGAAGGAAATTTCTTGTGAAGATTTGCGAGAACTTCTTCCATCCTGAAATGACTTAACCTGCAAAAACTAAACACACAAAAATAAAACACACCAGATCACAATATATACAAAAATTGCATGGGTTGCCTCCATGCAAGCGCTAAGTTTAAAGTCGTCGGCGAGACTTGACTTCTCGAACGTTAAGCTGGATCTGAAAGTGTAACACTTTCTTTTTTTCGCTCAAATGATTCTCCCCAGTAGTGCTTGACATGCTTGTTTTTAACCTTGAAAGTTTTATTGGAGTCAAGATCATGTATCTCAATGGCTCGATCTGGTAAAACTTTGGTGATCACAAATGGACCTGACCACCGTGATTTTGGCTTCCATGGGAAGAATTTCACCCTTCATTTATTTAACAGTACCTTCTGCCCTGGTTCCAGTTCTATGCGCACTAACTTCTCATCATATCTTTTCCTTGCCTTTTCTTTGTACAATTTGGCATTCTCAAAATGCTGATTGTGGAATTCTTCCAATTCATTGAGCTGGTTGATATTTTTCTCTTATTTTACTTGTAGTACAAGAATTGGCTTTTTCAGTGCAAAAGACGCTTTATCTTCAGGCTCCACAGGCAATTGACATGTTTTAAGTTTGTCAGTAAAACTTTGCATTGCATTGGAGTTCTCAATGGTACTGTGTATCACATCAAGTCTGAAACATTCCTAATTTTTTCATCTGGGAAATTCATGGCCTTGAAAACATTGAATGTTACCTCTTGGTCATGTACCCCCATGGTTAATTCTCTTTTTGTACATCAATAATGGTTCGACCTGTGGCCAAGAATGGTCTCTCGAGGATGATTGGAACGTCTGCATCTTCCTCCATATCAAGGATAATAAAATCTGCTGGGAAAATGAATTTTTCAACCTTGACCAGCATATCTTCAACTACACCTCTCGGAAATACGAGCGTTCTATCAGCAAGTTGTAGTGAGACTGAAGTTGTCATTGTTTCTTCAATCTGTAATTTCCTGAAAATAGAAAAACGCATCAAGTTAACACTAGCACCTAAATCACACAGAGCCTTACCGGAGTCATGTTCTCCTATGGTGCAAGGAACAGTGAAACTGCCAGGATCTTTCAAATTTGGGGGAAGTTTCCTCTGAATGATAGCGCTGCATTCTTCTGATAATGCTACTGTCTCGTAATCTCCCAATCTCCGCTTTCGTGAAAGAATGTCTTTCATGAATTTGGCATAGCTGGGCATTTGTTCCAACGCTTCTGCAAATGGAATGTTGATATGCAGCTTTTTGAAGATCTCCAGGAACCGAGAAAATTGCTTGTCCAATTTGTTCTTCTGAAGACGTTGAGGAAAAGGTGGAGGTGGAATGATCTGTTCTTTTTTCCTTTGCTTTTTTTCCTCCATTTGTTGCTTTGTTTCTTTTGGAACATCCTCAGCAGCTGTTTTGGCTCCAACATCTTTGTTGATTTCAGTACTGCTTTTTAACATGATGGCATGACATTGTTCCTTCCCCATGTTTCTTGGATTTGGCTCTGTGTTGCTAGGAAGGGTACTTGGCGGTCTGTAACTCTGAGCATTTGCCAGTTGTCCAATTTGATTCTCCAGTGCTTTAATAGAAGCAGATTGACCTTGAATTAATGCTGCTTGGGATTGAAACATAACATCATATCTTGCTGTTTGAGATTGAAACATAGTATTATATCTTGCTGCTTGAGAGTCGTGTTTTGCTTCTATCTTTTTCAAGTGGGTCAATATTTCTGTTATTCTTGGTTCATTTTTCTGCTCCTGGCTTTTGTTCTGTTGTTGGAATCCAGGTGGTGGATAGTTCTGCTGTTGGCCTGAATTGTTGCTCCATGATAAATTAGGATGATTCCTCCACCCTGGGTTGTAGGTGTTGGAATATGGATTGTTCCCCTGTTTGTTGAAATTATTGACAAAATTCACCGTTTCTTCAAGTTGGTTCGACTCTGGTGCTCCTCCATATGGTGAACTTGTGGATCCAGTGGTAAGAGTCTCCATGAATTTGCATATCTGATCTAGCTTGGTGTTGACTGCTGTATTGGCTCCACTTTCATAAAATCCTGCAATTCTTTGGATCATGCTCCTTTCTATTGGCCACAAGAAATTATTGTTGGCCATTTCTTCTATTAGGTCCCAGGCTTGATCTTCTCCTTTTGCCATCAAGGCTCCTCCAGCAACAACATCAATTGTGGTTCTCATTATTCCAGAAAGCCCATTATAGAATGTTTGGACTTGAAGCCATTTTGGAATCTCATGGTGAGGACATTTCTGGAGCAAATCTTTATACCTTTCCCAAGCTTCGCAGAGGGATTCTAAATCTTGTTGTACAAAGGATGTGATGTCATTCTTTAGTTTTCCGGTTATGGCTGGTGGAAAGTACTTTGCAAGAAATTTGGTGGCTAAAGTGTTCCAAGTTGTGATGGAACCTGCTGGTAGTGAATGTAGCCAAGCTTTAGCTCTGTCCTTCAATTAGTATGGGAAAACACTTAATCTCATTGCTTCTTCAGCTTCTCGGTTGTAATTGGAAGTGCCACAAACTTCCAGGAAGTTGTTGATGTGGGCATTAGGATCTTCAGTTGTATTCCCCCCCAAACTGAACTGACTGCTGAATCATCTGAATGCATGTTTTGATGTCACCTACATTTGCTGGTAAGGGAGGAAGTACAATGCAAGGAATGAGTCTGTCAACCACTGGAATGGTTCTGTCTCGAATGAGAATTGGTGGTGCAACGTTCAAAGGTTCAGGTTCCATGTTGACTAAAGCTTCTTGGCCTTCTCGCCTTTCCCTTCTCAACTATTTGATGGTTCTTTCAATTTCTGGGTCAAGCGGTCGAAGTTCAAAGCTTCTGGTTCGTCTCATGTAGTTTCTGAGAACCTGAAACACAAGAAAACAAAAACAATAAGTAAAAAGAAATTAGATATAAGTAACGTATCTAACCCCAAAACTAATAGTGAAAGATAAATAAGTCCCTGGCAACGGCGCCAAAAACTTGACCGGCGTAAACACACACGTATAACGCAAGCGCACGTATCGTTCAAGTAGTATAAAAATATCGATCCCACGAGGACTTAATATCTAATCTATTAATTTTATGAGGTCAAATGATTACTAGTATCTAACAGGTTGTTTGATTGATTTGTAATGGTGACGATTCTAAATTTAAAAGCAAGTAAATAAAATTGTTCGAAAGTAGATTTTAAGAAAATTCAATATTAAAAACTATCTAGGGTTGTGATTTCTTCCAATATCATTTTAACGATGAAGTGGTTATCTTAAAGTTGGGTAATATATTGATTTATTAACCTGGAACACTAAATTATGTGTAAGCCTCTGTCGATGGTCATACACAAATACCCAGTTTAACCCAATTGAACCATATGTCTATGTCAACCAAATTATCTGGATTCATTAAGTTTAATTCCAATTATGGCTACCCCCACCCGACATGTATATTCCTATCATGTAAGGAAATCTATTAAAGGGTTATCTATCCTCAAGGAAGATCGTGGGCTATTAAGTATAAGGCTGAAACCTAAAATTCATATGTCTAGTTCATTTTAGATTTACCATATCAATTTTATTAATAGCCAGTTAATGAAAAAGTATTAAGATTAAGACTCAATAAATAAATCTTTATAATACCCAAACTATAATCTAACCCCTTATAAAACGGTGATATTAAAAGTCATCACAACCCCAGATAACTAATTTAGTTACAACACATAACTAGGGCTAGTAAAAACTTGAAAATAAAAGACATAAAGTAAAAATGGGATAAAGTAAATACTAAAAAGTAAATTAGAATAAAATAAAATGCTAATGTAAAAGGAATTACTTTTACTACTACTAATTTAGATATCTACTATAATATAATATATAAACTTGTGATAACATTACCAACCAGCCATAAAGGCGGTATCATGATTAAGTCAAATCAAGTCCAACCAGCCATTAAGGCGGTAAAATGATTTGTCCATGAACCTGCCATATAGGCGGTAAGAAAGTTTAATTACCAACCGACCAATCTGGCGGTATCCTTGATTAGTCAGGTTTAAACCAGATTAAAATGAATTACCAACCGACCAATCTGGCGGTATCCTTTTTAAGTCAATATTTTAAATAGTGAATATATTATATTTAAGGGCGATTAATGGAAATAGCAATTGTACGGGCCAAATTTGGACCCAAGGGTAAAATTGACTTTTCGCTTCAGGCCCTACACCAGTGGTAGCCCAATCCCTCCAGATAGTACCCAGAATAAATTTGGGCCAAAGACCAGACTACATCCTCAGGCTCACGTACAAATAGAACCATACCCAGCAAGCCTTTGACTGATCATTTACTTCAATCTGAAACGTCCAGACTCATCAATATCTTATATAATTCGACAGTTTCCAACAGCCAATGGACGAGTAATTAAAGGTGATAAATACACAAGTTTCCCAAGGGGGTAAGGGGGGAGGAAAGTCTACGAAAAAAGGGGATCAAACTCTCATAGCTGAACGAGATCCAACTTCTAGCTCTCATACTCACAGCCTTGAGACATCCTCAAGCTCTCCACACCACCGACTGATCGCCCTCACGGCACCATACTAAGTTCAAGGTAGCACCTGACCTTGACTTCCCATCTTTTACTCCCTTTGCTCATTAACTGACTTGAGCGTCGGAGTGCCCCCGGCACCCACCACACCGGTGGGCAGTACTCCCGCTCACTCTACATCTTTGTTCTGCAGGATCGCTAGTGCCTCATCCTCACAAATTCTCGATTGTGGACCTCGGGCGAAATCCAGCGTCTACAGCAATAGTAAAAGAATTACCTTTCACCCTAGCTGGGGAAGTTACCTCCTCATGATAAATAGTAAAAATTGTAAAAAGTAATAAACAAGTAAATTACTATTATTACAAAACGTAATTAAAATTAATTACAAAACTAAAAACAAAAAAAAAACTAAAAATTAAAAGAAAGTAGAGAGAGAAACTCTCTCTTTACATCAAAGAGATGAGAGATTGTGGTACATCTAAAACTGAAATTTCGAGCTCAATTTATAGGCGAGGATAGGCATCTGGCGTCGCGACGTTGAGGCCTTTGGCGTCGCTACGCTGACTTCTATCGACGTGGCACGCTCTGGGTCATCGGTTGCAGATTCTGGATAAGGTGACACGTGGCGAGTGGTTGGGCTTCAATTATTGTGACACGTGGTGGCTTCTGATTGGTCGGCTAGATTCTTATCCGTCACGTGTCAGCTAAGGATTAGATAGCCAATAATTGATGCTGACATGGCACTCACGTGGCAGTGAGGTGGCGGTGATGTGTCGACACGTGGGAAAGAGACTGTCGGCACCGTAGGATTGCGACACGTGGCACTTCCTGATTGGCTAATGATGACGTGGCGGTGAGGTGGCAGTTTGACATGGTCAAACTGGTGATGTGGCTGATGATGTGGCAATGACGTGGAGTGACACGTGGCACACGTAGCGATGGTGACTGTCGGCACTGTAGGATGCTGACACGTGGCACATCGTATGTTAGCAGATCGGCTGTGATGGTGACATGTGGCATGGTGCACGTTAGCAAAGTCAAACTTTTCTTAGATTCTGACACGTGGACCCGGCGCACATCAGCACTGTTTGGCGCACGTTAGGCGTCGCAACGCTGAAGGTCTTGGCGTCACGACGCTGGAAATTACCAAAATGCCTCTTTTCGTCCAATTTTCACTGTTTTGGCCCAAATCACCTCCAGAGTGTCCTGAAACTTTATTTATCTACAAAATAACACAAAACACATCAAAATATTCACAAAACTCAAGAAACTATACAAAATATAAGGTTAAATGAGTGGGAAATAGTGATAGATTTATCACTCATCACCAATTAAGTTATTAAAAGCCCAAAAGTCATATTTGGACTTTATAGAAATGGTTTTAGGCCCAATTGGATCCAACCCAATTATCCAAAACCAAACTTGGCCCAACCAAGCCCATTAGCCCAAATATAAAAAATTAGCCCAATCCAATTTTAAAGACTAATTTATATTAACATAATATTCCAAATATCACATTAATTTAATTTAAAGTGTAATTAACATAATTATTCAATTAATCTAATGATTCCAAAATACTAATTAATCCAATTAATCATGCTCTACGTTTCAATTCATGTCCAATACAAATTGAAGCAAAATCAACTCATTCAACATGCTCAAGCTCAAGGCAATTGCATAAAATAACATTCAATTTTGATTTCAATCCAATTAAATCAACAATCAATATTCATTTCATGCATTTAACATATCCAATTGTCAAATTTCAAAATTTATCAATAGCATTTTCTAGGGCATAAAATCAGCCATGCTAAGGTTTTGGGGAAAATTAGATCCAATCATTTTTTCTCAAATCTAATGATGTACAAATCCAATTCATCATCATACAAACACAACCAAACAATCAATTTGAAAATAATAAGCTCCAATCAAAATCCCCAAATTAAAGTCCATAAACACTTTAAATAAATCAAAATAAACACTAGATATGGCTCTTGATACTATTGTTAGTTTCCTAGACATGCTAAGGATCTCTAAACAATGATTTGTGTGTGAATAAATCAAAATAAGTTGCGGAATACTTACAATGATCGGCTTAGAATTTTTGAAAAATCCTTTGAATGTAGAAGCTCCAAGCCCTCTTTTTGAGTTTCAAACACTTGGGTGTGTTTCCCTATCACCTTTCTTTGACTCCTTTAAGATCTAGCTATAACAAAAATTGAAAGAAAATTTCCCTTCCAAAGAGAAGAATTTTCGGCCAAGCATGGAGGAGAGAATGAGATAAATAGTTCCAAACTAATCCAAAAGTGTGTGTTGACTTAACTTTCAAAACTTTAGTGTTGTGTTTTCCAAAAACCAACTTAAGTGTGTTGGAAGAAAAAATGCATTGAATGCATCCAACAACTTCCATCAACTAATGACTAGTGATGTAAGTTAGTGAGTCTCACCACTTTGAATTCAAAATTCAAGTTGGCTTACACTATACACTTTGGGCTCAGGTTCGTTTAATCCGATTAAACGAATTTTCCGTAGCGGCGTAATTAAATCCAATTTAATTAAATAATAATACCTAGCAAAATTATTACGAAAGTCGCTTACGAATTAATTCCAAATTAATTCGTTTGCTTGAATTAAAATCCAATTTTAATTTCCGTATTGAAATCCAATTTCAATTAATATATCTGATATATTATTTAAGCCCAATTAAATAAATTAAATAGTAAAATCCAATTTAACTATTAAATTTACTTTGCCGATTAATTCCAAATTAATCGCGTTCTCTCTTCTAGATGAATTTAATCCCATATTAATTCTTACCGTAATTAATCCCAGAATAATTTTCTCTTTCATAATTAATCCCATATTAATTCTATTCGAGTCAAATGTCATCTGTGAATCTTTGGGAAGCGACCCAAGAGATCCCTGGATATATGTTGGCAGTAAATTCGGTTGTCGGACTATTCGACACGTGCATAACACGTACCACGTTCTCACCAATTTACAAGACATGGTTGGCTTCTAGCAAAGCGTCGTGCCTACCCAATTCTCCAGAAATATTCAACGAGGAATATATAATATGTATCAGGCATAGTATATTATCTATTGCGTAATACGATCCAGTATCTGATGTCACATGTTAGGCCTAGGGCTGGAATTGTGTCTGCCTCATACGAAGCATATATCGGATCACTAGCAACTAGTCTCTGTAATCGGATAATCATGACCTAGTCATACTATGTCGATAGCTGCAGCATTTAAGGGTACTAGTTTTGTATCCTGCGTGATCATCATCTCCATATGACTGAAGTGATACTTCCATTTTGACATCACATCCAATACACTACGATTCTCAGAATACCCAGAAGAGGCGTAGACAGAACCTGTAAAAGCTCCGGACGACCAAAACCAAAGTATACTCATTGTCGCAAGTATTAGCGATGCAAGTCTCAGGTTAATACCACATACACCTACCCTGATTCAGATTCCATATACACATAGTCATACTACCAATGTGACTCTGATGGGTCTATCCGGAGCGAAGTTGTTCCCGTTCCAACGGCTAACATAACCTCATATCACACTTACATAAGTATCCAATACTTAAATATATGAGAACTATGCCGTTAAGCTTCCATAATGCGCACAAGTATAATACTAGCCTATTCCGCATTATCGATGTCCAGTCTCGATAATACTATGACTAGGGATATTTAATGATTAAACCTTTCGTGGATTAATACTGTCTCATATCTTATTAATTTGGTACTAATCATATGGACTTTTATCATTTATATATCCAAGTAATCCAATTACAAAATGATAAAAGAGCAATTTCCTTTGTCACATAGTTAATTTGTACAAAAATACCATGTCTTTTACAAATAGTGATGCTATGGGTCATAATTGTCCAACAGTAACATGTAGCCTACCGGTAGCATCTCCGAGAGGGCATGTTACATGATGTTTGAGTGTTGAGATTGCTAGATTAAAGCTTATTGTTATGAATCTTACATGTCAGTTGAACTATGACCTTATATTATGATGTTTTGCCTTGAACCCCTCATTTTGGTGTGTTATTAGACATGGGAGCATGTTGTACCTTATCTTTGCAATGTTGTGGTGGTGGTAACATTGGCTAGGTTGTTGTGCCTTTGTGACAACTCAATTGGGGAGATGTCTATACTCACGTCGAACTGCTAATAGCTTAGTTAGGATGATATTTCGAGGTAGCCTTAGATGTTAAAGACGTCTCTAGTTTCTTCATCAACATATTATTGACATCATTCATGAGCATGATTAAATTGAGCATACTTTTTCTCACGTTAAAGATACTTTGAATATACATTTTGTAGATTCTACGCATGATATCTCATCCAGTTCCGTGCTATCCCATTTGCAGTAGGATCAGGCCCATCTTTGTGAGTGGATGTTATGATTTTTACCTTTTCAAATTTCAAATGTGTTATAAGCGAAGCTTTAAGTTTAGGATTTTTCCAAACTTCAGTGTGATGTGGATATATTTACATTTAACCATGTTTTCACTGATATTAGCTCAAGATAGTTTATACATATTCTCGAGCCATATTTATATATTATTTAAGTTATATGATTGGGCTTTTACGAATATGGAAAATATTTTCAAATGCTAGTAGAGTATTGTTCCCTCAGTATAACGACCTGGGTAAGCTCAGTTTAACATGCCTAATGGTTTAGATAACACTATAAGGCTATTACATATACATTTAAGCATGCCTAATGGTTTAGATAACCCTCTTAGACTATTACAGTTTCAGCCCAGCTTTCCTATACTTACGCGGTGCTAGGTCCTGCTAAGTAGATTTTATTCCCTCAGGTCACAATATTGGCGATGTTTTTCCGTGAGAGTTAATATCTGTGTAATATCCTGGCTATCATGATGCAATCACGATGGTGATTTCCTACATGTTTGAAGCATCATTCAAGCATATAATCATGCATTATTAGTGATTCATTATTCTTAGGATAATTTTGTAGTTTTAACTTTATAATTAATTTTATCACTTTTGTGTACTCTTTAGTATTTTGGTCATAACTTTAGTTACCGGTGTCTTTTTTTTGTTATTTTGGTACCATCGGAAATCATAGACATATATCTACAATTTTCATGTGAACTAGTTTTCCAATTGTGATAAAAAATAAGTCAAAATCGTCTATTTTTACATGTGTGCTACATTGTTATAAGAATGAACCCAATTCTAGCATGTGACATATATGGATATTAATATTTTAAGAAAATTTTATGGCCCCCATTTGTTTTTAAACCATTTCTTCTTCTTCTTCATATAATACCTACGAAAATAAAGAGAAGAAATAACCCTTTATTTTCTCATTCTCACGTGAGCATGGCTTTGCTTGGAATGTTGGAAATTTCTTTGCAATTTCTAATGCAAATCAAAACAAGTGAGCTTCTAATCTCATTCTAGTAACTAATTAATGCTTTGAATCTGTTTCTTGAGTTTTTTACTTGAGACTCATGAAACCTTAAGTATGATTTTAATTCATTTTGCATGCTAGTGTAAATGGAAGTTTTATAATGGTTTATGCATGACTTTTTCTTGAATTTTTCAAATGTTAATTGGGTCATGTATGGAAAAAAATGATGATTGAGGGGGGAGCTTGTTTGTAGTTATTTGGTGACTTTATGAATTGGATTAAGCATTAAAATGATTTAAAAACACAAATTCGAGATAGTTTGGTATGGCTGAATGAAAGGGTGTTTGAGGAGGACTTTATATGTGTTCTTGATAAATTTATAATAATGTAGTTGATGCATTGTGATGTGATGATTGTGAGCAAATGTGTGTGTAGCCATGAGCTTATGTATATATGTGTTGTTAGCCATGAACCTAGTTTGATGATTGGAAGTCTCGGTGGATTTTGTGATTACCGTGAGCCCCTAAGATATTTTCATGTTGTTTATTTATAATGAAAATGATGAAATGAAATGTTATAAATGTTGAAAGTGATATGGTTAATGGTAGTATCTTGAATGCTTTTCATATTAGATGGAAGGTTGTTTTGGTGTCACTGCCAAGAAATATGCATTTGTTACACATTAGTGGATATGCGTGGGATGGTTGGTGAGTGAATACTACTTTTTCTTAAGTTTTCAAAGTTTATTATGTTTTTATGTTTACATCATGCTATGATTTTATGCTTACACATATATTGAGTTTTTCATATTTTGTTCATAAAATATTTTTATGCTACATTTACGTTATGTTTTCATATTCACATTCAAGTCACATTTATATTTATGATTCGTCACGCTTCTATGATCATGTTATGACACATCATCAAGTCCATGTTCACGTTATGTATTCTATGTACATGATCACGCTACGTATTCCATGCGTATGTTTATGTTATGATTTTTACGTTATGTTCCTACTATATTTTCCATGTTTAAGTCCATGTTATATTTTTTATGCTTACGTTCACATTACATTTTCTATAGGTAAATTCAAATTTTTTTTATGCTTATTTTTTTTTCCTCATATACATGTGCAAGTTTCATATTTCACGTTTTAGGATACACTTTCATGCTTAGATTAAGTAATTCAAGTTTAAGTTAGTCGTACGTTTAACATACTATTTCCACTTTTAATTCATGTGTTGCAGGTCTTTCATGCTTGTTTTTGTTTCTCATATGCATGTTCAAGTCGCATATTTCAAGTTTTAGGATACACTTTCATACTTAGATTAAGTAATTCAAGTTTAGGTAAGTCGTACATTTAACTTACTCTTTCCACTTTCAATTCATGTATTGCAGGTCTTTCATGCATGTAGATAATGGGCTTTGGAGAAGATGGACACCAGCTGTAGTCATTAAGAACACGTTTTCAAGGGTCCATATGTATATACATTTATCATGTTAGGCCAAGTGGCCAAAAACTTTTCATCTGTAAACATGTTATATCACCTATGTTTCAAATAGTTAATGTGCACCGTATGTCAGTCATGCATGTATTCAAGAATAGATAGCTCAATTGTAAGTGAATGTAGTACAAACACAAGTCAAGAATAATTCATGACACGTCATGCATGTACATGTCATGTGGCTCAGGGAGATGGCAACGCCGTTTCCTGCTGGTCATGTCCTGGGAAACTGGGATGTGATAATCAGTGTATGTTTGATCAGAAATGCCCTGATTTATACTTAAAAGGATTTATAAGACTACTTATACCATGTTTATTTTTAGCGTTCACTCACTGGGTCGTCCAAAAGACTTACCCCCACACTCTCATCTCTTGGTTGTAGGACCCATTGATAGCCGCTCTTGGTGAGGCTCTATTTTTCTAGAATTTGATAGCGTGAAGAGGTTGGTACTAGCTATAGTCATAAGAGTCCAAGCCTTGGGTCCACTTTTGGGTCATTTTGGTTATTTTGTTACTTAGGCCATGAGGCAATATGACATTATGTATAAGGGTCATGTTATGTTAGGACACTTTAATCAATTTATGTGTAATGTATACATCATAGATTTTCATTTTCTACATATTTGAATTATAATAGCATAGGTTTCACATCATGCATGTACAGGTTCAATCATGGTTTGAAACATCTGCATAAGTTATTTTCATATTATGCATTTTTAGATTAAAGGCTTATGGAGGTGGTAAGATCGTCTCCTACCGGTCATAACCTGGATATATTAGGATGTGACAAATTTGGTATCAGAACATCAGGTTTAGAGGGCAACATGAGTGAATTGATAGGGTTATGATTTTTTGCAAACGCAGTATATCCTAGAGACTTATATGTAAGGCATCAACCCTCCGGGTTCCATTGACTCCAAGTTCTCTTATACATGTTACTAGCCTTTTAAAGCCTATTCCACGTATTCTTATTTTTTTTATCCTCTAAACATATATTGATGGCCGCTAAGAGACGGTTGCCCGCTAGGGTAAATCTAGCCACCTCTGCTCCCTTTAAAACCTCATGAATCTGTAGGGAACCTAGTGTAGTCCCTGAGATAGGCGATCTTACCCCAGTATATGCTACATGAGACAATCCATGGATTGGTTGGTAAGTATTAGGTAAGTATTAGTAGTTTTGCTCCCTGACTTTCGTAACATGCTTCTGTTGTGATTCACTGATCACTTTAGAGAAGATTTGAGGAAAAACTGAATTGTAATCTATTACTTTCAAGAATAGATTACAAGTTTACAACTAGAAACTTAAGAAAAAAACCTCACACACTCTCTCTGTACAATTACACTCTTTAGGATGGTTTTTAACACTGTAAATGGCCTCAATTTATAGGACAAGGTTGGTTACTATTCACCCTTGATCATTGCCACAAATTGCTCCTTGATTCATGGCATCTTCAAAAGTTGATTGTTTGTTTCTTCAATTTTCAAAAGATCACCTAAAGTTGCATGGAAACTTCTTCATGGATGGAGGTGGCAACTGGATCATGGAAATTGATAAGAAGCTACTGGATTCATTACAATTCTCCCTCTCCAGCTGCATTTGAAACAATCGTTATCTGACAGCTATCCCGGCTATGTCTTTGCACAACTCTAACTTGTCTCGAGTAACCACATTTGTTAACATATCCACTGGATTCTCATATATATGGATCTTTACTAGTCTCAGCAGTTGTTGATCCATCACCTCATGTATCCAGTGATAGTGAATATCAATGTGTTTCGTCCGGGAATGATACATTGAGTTTTTGCTTAAGTCCAGAGCACTCTAACTGTCTCAATGTATCTTGAATTATGTCTGCTTGATCCATAACTCTTGGAGAAAATGCTTTAGCCACAACATTTCTTTTCCTGCCTCAGCTATAGCGATGTACTCAGCTTCTGTTATGGATAATGCAATACACCTATGCAATCTTGACTACCATGACACAGCTCCCCCTACAAAAGTGTAGATGAATCCTGATGTAGATTTCCTACCATCAAGATCTCCCGCCATATCTGAATATGTATAGCCTTCAAAGATCGGATCAGCTCCCCAGTAACACAGATGAAACTTCGTTGTACCCTTGAGGTACCTGAGAATCTATTTTACTGCCTCCCAGTGTTGCTTTCCAGGGTTAGAGAGAAAACGGCTCACAACACCCATTGCGTGTGCAATATCTGGCCTGGTACATACCATTGCATACATAAGGCTTCCAACAACTAAAGAATATGGTATTGCTGATATTTCCTCTATCTCTTTCTTGGATGAGGGACACGAACTCTTGCTCAGTTTGAAATGGTGCACTAGCAGAACGCTGACTGGTTTGGCTTTCTGTATATCGAACCTTCTAATTATTCGTTCAATATACCTCTAATGTGAAAGCCATAACTTATTGTTCTGTCTGTCACGAACAATCTTCCATTCCCAAAATATGTTGAGTTGGTCATAAGTCTTTCATGTCGAATGACTTAGAGAGTTCTTTCTTCACATGGCTGATATTTGCTGCTTCTTGTCTAACAATCAACATATCATCTACGTACAGTAGAAGAGCAACGAAATTTCCATCTGGAAACCTCTGGATGTATACACACCAATCTGCTGCAGTTCTTTTGTAGCCTTGACCCACCATGAATGAGTCGAACTTCTTGTACCACTGCCTCGATGTTTGCTTGAGCCCGACAAGCTCTTTTTCAGCTTGCAAACAAGGTTTTCTTTTCCAGAAACCTTGAATCCTTCTGGCTGCTCCATGTAGATTTCTTCATTTAAATCACCATAAAGAAATGTTGTTTTGACATCCATCTGTTCATGCTCCAATTTCAATCTGGCTACCAATCCTAGGATAACTCGGATTGAATCCATTTTTACCACTGGTGAAAATATCTCATCAAAGTCAATTCCTTTTTTCTGTAGGAATCCTTTGACCACTAGCCGAGCTGTGTGTTTCACCATTTTTCCGTTGCCATCTTTCTTGAGCTTGAATACATATTTGTTCTTCAGTGCCTTCAATCAATTTGGGAGCTTCACTATCTCATAATTGTTGTTTTTCTTCAGAGATTCCATCTCATCCTGCATTGCGTACAGCCATTTGTCTTTGTCTTTATGAGATACAGCTTCGTTGAAGCTTTCTGACTCCCTCTCGTCAGTAAGCAGAATGTATTCTGATCCTAAGTATCTGGCTGATAGAATTCGGCCTCGCTCAGATCTTCGTACTGGAGATTCTGGCTGTCTGTTGTCATCCGGATCTGTGGATGATCCTGAAGCCTCTGATGGAGCAGGCTGCAGCTCCCCTTGCTCGACACCTCCTTCCTCATCTGGTTTTACTTCTGGCATGTCTTGCACCCCATCATCATCTGTGGCTACTAGTGTTGGTGCTAGGGTTGTGTCTGGATTTGCATCGGCATTATCGGCACTGGTTTTAGAAGACATCTTGGGTTTTTCAATGTCTTCTATTGTATGGTCTTCGAGAAACACTACATCCCTGCTTTTGATGACCTTCCTTTCCTTCGGGTCCCATAGCCTGTATCCAAATTCCTCGTCTCCATAGCCTATGAAGATGCATGAAGTAGTCCTTGCATCAAGCTTCTGCCTGAGCTCATTGGATACATGTGCAAATGCTAAACATCCGAATATTCTGAGGTGAGAATATGAAGGATTCTTACCAGACCACACTTTCTCCAGAATCTCGAAATTCAACGGTACATAAGGTGATCAGTTGATCAGGTAGCAGGCGGCATGAACAGCTTCTCCCTAGAATGGCTTTGGCAGCTTAGCCATGCTGATCATGCTTCTGACTTTCTCCATAATGGTGCGGTTCATCATTTCAGCGACACTATTATGTTGTGAGGTGCGTGGGACAGTCCTCTCGTGTCGAATGTCATGGCTTCCGCAGTATGTATCAAACTCCCTGGAAATGTATTCGCCTCCATTGTCTGTGCGAAGGAACTTTAGTTTCTTCCATGTTTCACGCTCAACCATGGCATGGAATAATTTGAAATAGTCCAGGACCTGATCATTTATTTTTAGAAAATACACTCATACTTTCCAAGAAGCATCATCAATAAAGGTCAGAAAATATTTATTACCGCCTAATGAGTTTACCTCCAAGGAACCACATACATCAGAGTACACCAGACTGAGTAACTCTGATTTCTTTGTAGAAGAGAAATTGAAAGAGACTCTGTGTTGCTTATGTAGGGTTTTTAGGGGGTGAATCCGGTAACGCAGCGGAAGCGGTGAAAATCCGATTTTCAGATTTCAAAACTTTTTCTCGGATTAATTAAATAAACATATTTATTTAATATTCCAATAATCAAATTATGAAATAAAATTCAAATGTGAATGGGACAAGCAGAATCTAAAATCCAGCTGGATGTAACGGCTTCACAATCCAAAGATAAATCAATAACTGGAAAAATAAAAGTACCTGATGTAGAAGTTCTGTCTCTCCTCACTTGGGCAATGTAATCAGGACAGTTCCTTTTCCAGTGCCCGACTTTGCCGCAGTGGTGGCATTTGTCTTCAGAAGCCCTTTTGGGCTTTGCAATCTTCGCCTGTTGTTGAGGACCAAAAGACTTCTTCTTCTTCTTGCCTTTCTTGTTCTTTCCCTTGGACCATCCTTGGAAGAAGCCGAAATAGAAGTAGTTCTAGGAGGGCGAGTCGGTACTCCCTTCTTAAGGTCCTCTTCTGCCGTGAGCAACATCCTATGTAGCTCCTGGTAGGTACAGACAGTCCCGTGCATGTTGAAGTACATCACGAACTGGCGAAATGAAGCTGGCAGTGAACCAAGAATGACACTCCTACCGAGAATGTCATTCAAGATGAGATTATGTTGCCTCAATTGATAGATCAAATCGATCATCTGAAGAACATGTGGGCTAACACTCTGCCCCTCATCCAGACGCGCATGGAACAGTTCCATGGCGACTTTGTGAACAATCACTTGTTCCTGGTTCTCAAACGATTATCTCAATCGCGTCATCATACTATAGGAATCTAGCATACCATAGTATTGTTGCTTGAGTTTCGGAGACAGTGAACTAAGGATGTATGATTTAACCCTTAAATCAGCATCCTTCCAAGTTTCAAAAACTTGGCGTTCCTCCTCCGAAGCATCCGCGCCCACTGCAAGGGGCAACAGACCCTCAAGAACATAACCTAACTTCTCGGAATCGAGGAAAATCCTCAAATCCAATTCCCAGTCTGCAAAGTTCTCAGCGCCTTTCAGTTTGTTCGCATCAAGCATACGTGCAAACTGATTTGTGGATTGTGCCGCCATCGCCAATCTATCATATAGATCACGAAAAATGGTTAGCAGAAATAAAGCAGTTTCATATAATATCAAAAGCATAAACTAGATCATGGATTTTTAATCTAATATGCCCCTCCCACTAAATCATGCAATACTATAATCCCAAAACAGAATACAAATATTAATAATAATTAATTAAATACTAATAGTGAAAAGTGGATCCCGTGAATATATTTCGGCTCACAGTAGAGGCACGGTCTCGCCTACGTATATTCATCAGGTAGACAACTCATTTGTCAATCATTCACTAATGACTCCTAAGTATCCGGTCCTGGCCGTTTCTCGTTGTCGCTGCGAAGGCAGGCCCACAAGGAGACGTACCAAGGTTAAACTTGTCAATGATAAACTCAAGTTACGCTAACAGTGAAACTGATATCAGGCCTCGTACATAACATGGCATACATTATGCTACCCAAACACGAAGCATAAGGTTGGTTAGACATTCTAACTTTCTCATCTTCTGTTTGTGGACACATCTTCTTAGAAAGATGAATCCCATGTCTGAACGGTATGTTTGCTGTCTTACAGTTACCAAAGCTATACCGTTCTAAGATCTTATCTATATACGTTGATTGGGATAACCCAATCAGCCTCCTTTGTCTATCTCTATAGAGTTTTATCCCTAAAACATAGGAAGCTTCTCCCAGGTCCTTCATGGAGAAATTCTTACAAAGGTACGCTTTGACGCTTTGTAACATACCTAAATCATTCCAAATGATTAGGATGCCATCAACATATAGGACTAAAAATACGACCATGCTCCCACTGGTCTTTTGATACACACAGGATTCTTCCGAATTCTTGAGAAAACCAGACGATCTAATAATCTCATCGAATCGAAGATTCCAACTTCGTGAAGCTTGTTTAAGTCCATAAATGGACTTCTTAAGCTTACATACCATACCCGAGGTTTCGCTGGACGTGAAACCTTCCGACTGTTCCATATAGATTTCTTTATCAAGAAATCCATTTAGAAAAGCCGTTTTGACATCCATTTTCCAAATCTCGTAGTCATGATACGCAGCTATAGAAAGCAAAATCCGGATAGACTTAAGCATTGCTACTGGCGAAAAAGTTTCATCGTAGTCGACGCCAGGTCGCTGCGTGTAACCTTTTGCTACCAGTCGGGCCTTGTAAGTTTCAACCTTACCGTTAGGCCCGCGCTTCCTCTTGTAAACCCATTTACAACCAATAAGAACAATTCCTTCGAGAAGCGGAATCAAGTCCCAAACTTGATTTTCATGCATTGAGTCTATCTCGGATTTCATGGCACTTTGCCATTTCACGGAGTCGATGTCCAACATCGATTCTCTATAGGTGAAAGGATTTGTCTCTTCAACTAAGAGAACATCCAGACTCCTTTCTTGTATCAAATACAAGCGTTCAAGAGGTCTAGATACCTTTTCCGACCTACGGAGTGTGTGTGTTGAAGGTCCTTCATCTACTTGAACTTCAGGTTCCTCCGTTGGTTCGTTGTTTTCAGGTTGGACTTCATCAAGTTCAACCTGTCTATGATTACCACCTTCTGTCAAAAATTATACTTCTAGAAATTTTGCAAAGCGAGCTACGAACACATTTCGATGCTCGGTATCATAGAACAGATACCCCCTCATATTCGAAGGATATCCAACAAACCTAAACTTTTGCCCTCGAGACGAAAGCTTATCTTGCTGAGTCACCCTGACATAGGCAGGACAACCCCAAACCTTAATATAATTAAGATTTGGTCTCCTACCGAACCATATCTGATACGGTGTCGTAGGAACAGCTTTTGAAGGAATCTTATTCAAAAGATGTGCGGCTGTTAAGAGAGAGTAACCCCATAAGTAATAGGGCAAATCTGTGAAACTCAACATCGATCGGACCATATCCAATAAAGTCTGATTTCTCATTTCAGATACACCATTGTGCTGTGGTGTACCTGGAGGAGTATATTGAGCGAGAATCCCATTCTCCTTCATATAATCCATGAACTCACCACTCATATATTCGCCGCCTCGATCTGATCGAAGGCATTTAATATATTTACCAATTTGTTTTTCTACTTCATTTCGGAACTCTTTGAACTTTTCAAAGGTTTCCGATTTATGTCGCATCAAATACATATAACCGTACCGTGACAAATCATCGGTAAAGGTAACAAAGTACGAATAACCACTGTGAGCAGTTTGACTTAGTGGACCACATGCATCAGAATGTACGAGTTCCAGTAAGTTAGTGGCGCGGTGTTCACACCAGAAAATGGGGCTTTGGTCATCTTACCCTGAATACAGGATTCACAAGTTGGATAGGATTCAATGGTAAGATGTGATATCAAACCATTCCTAACCAATTGGGTAAGTCGTTTAACGCCAATGTGACCAAGTCTCATATGCCAAAGTTCAGTATTATTAATTACAGGTAAACTACGTTTATTAACTCCAGTATTTAATATATCTTTTGAAGTTTGCAATGTATAATGACCATTCTGGTTTGGACAACTAAGGATCTGAATATTATTTTTATCATATAAATACAAAGAATTATTCTTAATATTAATACAAAAGCCTTCTGTATCTAATACAAAAAGTGATATAATATTAGCGACACATCCCGGTACAAAAATGACAGTCATATAACAAAAGTGTCCCATTCGGCAATAAGATCTCGCATACTCCCACTGCAACTGCATCCAAAGAGTCTCCACTCCCGAATCGCAACTGCATCTATCCAGGCTTCAGTTTCCTACTTTCCTTCAGCACCTGCAACGAATTGCAAATGTGAATGGGACAAACAGAATCTAAAATCCAGCTGGATGTAACGGCTTCACAAGCCAAAGATAAATCAATAACTGGAAAAATAAAAGTACCTGATGTACAAGCTCTGTCTCTCCTCACTTGGCAATGTAATCAGGACAGTTCCTTTTCTAGTGCCCGACTTTGCCGCAGTGTTGTGGCATTTGTCTTGAGAAGCCCTTTTGGGCTTTGCAATCTTCGCCTGTTGTTGAGGACCAAAAGCCTTCTTCTTCTTCTTGCCTTTCTTGTTCTTTCCCTTGGACCATCCTTGGGAAGAAGCCGAAAGAGAAGTAGTTCTAGGAGGGCGAGTCGGTACTCCCTTCTTAAGGTCCTCTTCTGCCGTGAGAACATCCTATGTAGCTCCTGGTAGGTACAGACAGTCCCGTGCATGTTGAAGTACATCACGAACTGGCGAAATGAAGCTGGCAGTGAACCAAGAATGACACTCCTACCGAGAATGTCATTCAAGATGAGATTATGTTGCCTCAATTGATCGATCAAATCGATCATCTGAAGAACATGTGGGCTAACACTCTGCCCCTCATCCAGACGCGCATGGAACAGTTCCATGGTGACTTTGTGAACAATCAATTGCTCCTGGTTCTCAAACGATTGTCTCAATCACGTCATCATACTATAGGAATCTAGCATAGCATAGTACTGTTGCTTGAGTTTCGGAGACAATGAACTGAGGATGTATGATTTAACCCTTAAATCATCATCCTTCCAAGTTTCAAAAACTTGGCGTTCCTCCTCCGAAGCATCTGCGCCCACTGCAATGGGCAACGGACCCTCAAGAACATAACCCAGCTTCTCGGAATCGAGGACAATTCTTAAATCCAATTCCCAGTCTGCAAAGTTCTCAGCGCCTTTCAGTTTGTTCGCATCAATCATACGCGCAAACTGATTTGTGGATTGTGCCGCCATCGCCAATCTATCATGTAGATCACGAAAAACGGTTAGCAGAAATAAAGCAGTTTCATATAATATCAAAAGCATAAACTAGATCATGGATTTTTAATCTAATATGCCCCTCCCACTAAATCATGCAATACTGTAATCCCAAACAGAATACAAATATTTAATAATTAAATTAAATACTAATAGTGAAAAGTGGATCCCGTGAATATATTTCGGCTCACAGCAGAGGCACGGTCTCGCCTACGTATATTCATCAGGTAGACAACTCATTTGTCAATCATTCACTAATGACTCCTAAGTATCCGGTCCTGGCCGTTTCTCGTTGTCGCTGCGAAGGCAGGCCCACAAGGAGACGTACCAAGGTTAAACTCGTCAATGAAAAACTCAAGTTACTTACGTAATCCTGACAGCTAGGGCACATTCAGAATTCCGCTTTTACTTGAATTTACCTAGTATCTGATATACATCCGGTATAAATAAATCTTTATCGGCTACATCCTCACAGCAGAGGCACGGTCTCGGATGTAGTCACAAAGAAGTATTCATAAACCGTATTGATAAGACGGACCATATAAAATGCATCAAATACATAATTACATTCAAACCTTATTAATTAGTGATTTTCCGCTAAATATCATACACCATAAATCTAACCAATTTAGATCCTAATAAGCATGCATAAAGTCAAGAAAACATGATTAAACATTGATTCAATGAAGACTAATCATATTAGGTGGCCTAGAATCAGACTCGCTCTGATACCATTTTGTAGGGGTTTTTAGGGGGTGAATCCGGTAACGCAGCGGAAGCGGTGAAAATCCGATTTTCGGATTTCAAAACTTTTTCTCGGATTAATTAAATAAACATATTTATTTAATATTCCAATAATCAAATTATGAAATAAAATTCAAATGAATCATATTCAAGTGAATTTACCAAATTACCCTTGCTTTGTATTTTTGTCCATTTTAGTCCGAAATTGATCTAACAATTTTGAATGATTCTAAATCATTTCTAAGATGAACTTATGATGCTCAAAACATCAAAACACCAAAAGCACCAAAATCCCCAAAATCCTTATCCAAAGCCGAGAGCACCATTAATGTCCCATTTGGTGCATTTTGTCATTTCATGCTTCAAAACACATCAAGATGTAATCCAATGAACATGAAACCTTATATGCATCATATAAACACACAAATACACAACATATATGAAAAGACCCAAATTTGGAATTGGTCATGAACCCTAATTTTTCAATTTCCACAAATTGGACAAATTAGACCAAATACATTAAATCAATTGTTTCAATCATCATTCTTCCATCCAATCCAAGTCTCAACACAATGAAAAACCTCAAGATCAAATCTAGGTCATTTAAGAGTGGGTCAATAACTCTATATTAGCAACATGGTTTCCAAAACCTTGAAAGAAAGCTTATCACTACAATAGTCATACACTTCCTTCATCACACATGCTTTACACCTCCATCAAAACTTCCATCAACAAAAACCACAAGGAAAAAAGAAAGAAATAACCTAAGGATATCATATATTTAAGCCTAGATCCTAAGGAACAATTTCCTTACTAATAGCAAGTTGGAAAAAACTTACTAAAATCAAGCTTTTCTTTGATCTTTCTTTCTTTCTCAAGCTTCCTTTTTGTCTCTTCAATGGAGTTTCTTTTTGTTTAGTGTATTAGGTTTTCAAATGAAAAAGAAAGAAAACAATATATACTTGTTCCAATTATGCCTTGGCCGAATTTCACAAACAAGTATATGGAATTTTTAATTTCAATTTCATTTAACTTAAATTTAGTCAACTTGGTTAAATATCTAAAAACAACTTTATTAGATATTTATTTAAGTCAACAAAAGCAACTAACATCATTTACTTTAAATATCCTAATATAAGATATTTATATTTTAATTAATTTAATCATTTAACAATTAATTAATTAATTAATCAAATACAAATATATTAAATATATGTATAATATTTACATTAAATATTAAAAACATATATTCATTTAGGATATAAGTCAAATAACTCATTTTGACTATTAATTAATGTGTATTTAAATTAATCAAGTATTAAATGTAAATACAAAATAATTAGGCAAATGACCATCTAGTCCTTTTAGCACGTATCTTGCGTTTAACCTTTAAACGACTTTACAAATAATCAATATTATTTATTAAGGTTGCTCTAGTGCTCTACGAGTATGTTTCATTATTGAGACTCTCTAGATTCAGGTATATCCGTCACGAAATCAAATTTCGTGTCCATAATCTATCCACCCGTAGATTATGACGATCACGGATAATCTCGTTGAACCATACAGGTCGAGGTCATGGAAAATGTATAATTCCTCTGTCACAAGTATCCGGATAAATCCCAGAGATATAGATGTAAACGTCAAATCTATATCGGGATTATCCAGTCGACTATTCTATTAGCAATCTCTAAAAGAATGTTTAGAACTAGCTTCTAAACTTTACCATGGGCCCATGGTTTTATCTGATTGCTAATCATATGGACTACCTATGCTCTGATACACAGAACTGACGGATCCTATCTTGATACACATATGACACCATGATGATCTATCTACACCCAACGAACAGGCGAAGGTCTGATCTAAATTGATCGGTGACGTGACTGCCGTCTAAGTGTAGAAGATGTCTCATGTGCCCACAATGGCATCTCAAGTCTAAGAATCACAAGTGCTACTCAACCCAAGAAGATTCTTATTGACGCTGATGTACCATCCATTAAGAATCTTCGGTGAGTCATTCAGTGTTTATCCGCTAGAAACACCTACACGTCTATACTAGTCTCCAAGACTTATGGTTCATTGAGAAACCATTGGAATCATATATTCCAGTATACGACATGTACCAGTCTCAACGGGTTTACTATACTGACCAAGTAGTTGAAACCTTGACCAGGAACTGTCTGAGAATGACAACGTCATGATACTACTCAATGTCCGTTGCGACACTTTTTGCAACTGTATCATGACTAATCATTCTAGGGTCATTACGTCTTAACCATAAAGAAAGATAGATTATATTACAGAAACTGCATATATTATTCATAATAATAATATTTTACAGAAGTATTTAACAGAAATACAACCGGGAATTGGCGCTCTGAACACCAACCCCAACAGCTTACCGAATAGACAATGGTTGCAAGGATCCAGAGCAGCATTTTTGGAGACAGTGATTAGATCCTTCTTTGTCAAGGTAGACAACCCTCTTTCACTCATGTGATCGAGTCTCTGGTGCCACAGATTATGAGAAACCTCCGGTTCAACTACATTTAGGCTTTCTGTATAAATCTTCACATGAGTCTTGTATAAGGTTCCACAAATATGTCATCGGGTGATGACCATGGCACATTTTATCATCCTCCAAGTACCGTTGCTGAAGTGGCTAGCATAGCTCTGTTTGTCAAGGGCTACCCCCAAGAGTAAGTTGAGCCGAAGTTCTGGAACATGTCTGACCTCCTTCAGGGTTATTGTATACCATGTATTTATCTGAAACTATATTTCACCAATTCCCACTATCTGAGAAGAACTGGTATTCCCCATCTTCACTGCTCTAAAGTCTCATGTTTTGTATGTTGTGAAGAAATCCCTGTGAGGAGTGACGTGGTAGGATGCTGCAGTATCTACCACCCACTCGACACCCTGAGTTGCGGTGTGAAAGCATGCTTCTTCCTGGCCGGAGCATATAGCTACATCTACCGTAGTAACTACCAGTGTCTCCACGTCATTCTTCTTCGGCTGGTTATTACCTTGTCCCTGCTCCCATTGCAGGTTCCAGCAATTTTTCTTTAAGTGACCTTCAATGCAATAGTGGAAGTACTTGTATGTCTTTTTCTCATCCTTGGATTTGCCTCTGCTTTTGCTTCTACCTCTCCTCCCACCTTGATGTTTCTTCTGTTGTCTTCCTCGCTACTCCGAGATAAGGGCTTCTGTTTGATCTAAGCCCACGCCTTTTCTTCTGGCTTCTTCATTTGACAGGGCATCATTTACCATATGCATGATAAGTTTGGCTCCTGGAGCTGAGTTTCTGAGAGTAAGTAACCACCAGAGTCTCCCAGCTATCAGGAAGAGAACTGAGTAGCAAGAGGGCTTGAACTTCGTCTACCAGTTGCATGTCTACTGCAGACAACTGGTTCACCAAGCTTTGGAACTCGTTGGTGTGTTCTACAACAGAAGTTCCACTCCATAGCTTCAGGTTCACCAAACGCCTCATGTTTAAGGCTTTATTCCAAGCTGTTTTGGCCTGGAACATGTCTTCCAATTTCCTCTACATTTCATAAGCATCTTTGTCATGTCCTACATGTTGGAAGACACTGTGACCGATCCATTGCCTAATCTGACCTAAAGTTCTGTTGTTTAGTTTATTCCAGTCATACTCCTTAACAGACTCTAGTTTCACTCCCTTCAACTCGAAGACATCAAACAGATCTTTACAATGCAAAAAATTATCATCCGAGGTCCCAAGAGGGAGTAATTAGTTGCAGCCAGTTTAATCATTGCACCAGAATGAGAATTTTCTATTTCCATTTTAAGTTTTTAAAGTTTAAAATGAAAATAAATTAAAATCGGGGCTGAACTTCATAAATCTGAGGTCACCGTTGCGTCAAAAACGGTCGAAAATGGTGGAATAGATAATTTTTTGGTCTAAATCCGACACAATGGCTGATTTGCAAATTCCTAAAGGTTTTGGGGCAAAATTGTAAATTTTAAAACTTCATGGGGCTAAATGAAATTTACCAGGCTGTTGACGTGGTAGTGTGGGCCCGATTAGCTGACATGGCAGACACGTGGCATTGACATGGCAGGTTGATGTGTCAAGCTGACGTGGCTGTAGGGCTGACGTGGCGGCTGGTGTGGCGCTGACGTGGCGCCACGTGGTCGTCTTCTTCCTCCAGACGCGCGTGCGGCGTGTGGCGAGAGCGGGCTTCACTCTCCCAGAGAGTGGCCGAGCATGCGGGCTCCTCGAATGCCCGTTTGATCTCCGGAAAATACCACCGAATTCGTCTCGATGAGAGCTATCTGATGGTATGCTGGAAAATAATTTTTGACAAATTTGTCGGAACTCAAATTTTCCGAACTGAGCTCCGTTCTTCGGTTTTACGACCCAAAAGTAGAACCAAAGCTCATGATACCACTTGTTGTGATTCACCGATGACTTTAGAGAAGATTTGAGGAAAAACCGAATTGCTATCTATTACTTTCAAGAATAAATTACAAGTTTACAACTAGAAACTTAAGAAAAAACCTCACACACTCTCTCTGTACAATTACACTCTTTGGGATGGTTTTTAACAATGGAAATGGCCTCAATTTATAGGGCAATATTGGTTACTATTCACCTTGATCATTGCCACAAATTACTCCTAGATTCATGTCATCTTCAAAAGTTGATTTTTTGTTTCTTCAATTTTCAAAAGACCACCTAAAGTTGCATGGCAACTTCTTCATGGATGGAGGTGGCAGCTAGATCATGGAAGTTGATGGGAAGCTACTGGATTCATTACAGCTCCCTCTGACCTTCTCCGGTACAGATTCTGGTGTAGATCCGAGTGGGTTTATATTAAGAAGTCTTATAAGATTTATGTAGCATTGGGCCACACTCCAGTAAGATCAGTTAAGCTTGTTAGTTTCCATTTGAGAGATGTTGTCTATGAATCTTTTGTCTCCACCTTGAAAGAAGAAGTGCTTTAGGTCCACCGTTGGCTTGGCCAGAGTTTAGCAAGGCCTTTCTGACTCGTTTTTTGCCCAAGAGTGTTAGGGATGCTAAGACCCGAGAATTTGAGCTCTTGGAGCAGACAGAGCAGATGTCAGTTGCATATTACAACATACGATTCACGTGACTTTCCCAATACTATCTGCATTTAATAGGTATAAAGAGGATGAAGGAATAATGATTTTTCAATGGGATGAGGGATTATCTGTATATATTAATACATATAATGAATTTGACCATATATGCCGATGTGTTGGATGCTGCCATGCGATTGGAATTGCGGGTAAGAGAAAGTCAAGGTATGAGGGAATCTTGGAAGAAGAACAAGACAGAGAGAAAATAGAGAATTCCGTTAGGTGAATACGGCAAGGCTCAGAGCGAGCCCATACATTAGAATGTCCCATGAAAAGGGATGTGTTTGCAAGTATGGGACCGAGTCAGAAGCCGAGGCAAGACTCTGTATCTAAGGTAGGCGTTTCAACACCACCAATCCAGTATGAGTACCTTTTGTGTCAGATCTCTGGGAAAAAGCATTCGGGACCATGTAAGAGAGGGATACATAATTGCTTCAGGTTTTGTTTACCGGACCACCAGGTTAGAGATTGTCTAAATCCCTCATTTCCTTCTAGTCTTGATCAGACAGAATCGGTAGTAGCATCAGCACGACGCCCAGTAGGTCGAGGGTATGGTTATAGGGGACCGATGTCAGTATGCAGAAGTCAAACATCAATAGGCAGAGGACATGCAAGAGTTTATGCATTGACATCTCAGGACGTTCAGACCTCCAATATCGTGGTCGTAGGTATATTAAGTAGATTCCTACCATGCTATAGTATTATTTGATCTGTGTGCAATGCACTCCTTCCTATCATGGAATTTTACATCACGGTTAGGTAAGAAAATAGAGACCTTATGTATGCCATTTTTAGTGGCAACTTATGTAGGGCACGCCATTCCAGCTAATCGAGTTATCAGTTCATGTGCAATTCTAGTAGGTGACGAAAAATGCCCAATTGACCTTATCTTATTAGATATGTCAGATTTTGATATCATTTTGGGAAAAAATTGGCTTTATATGTGTTATGCTATAGTTGATTGAAGAGAAAAGACTATTACATTATAGGAACCTAACAGTTGGGGATATACCATAGAACCAATCATATCGTACAATTCAGGGGGTACTATCCTTATATAAATATAATATTCTAATTAGTTATAAATTGGTTTACAATTAATATAATGGCAATCCCATAATATTTTGCATCGATTCAGTTATTGTCTTATACTTTATGCAAAATGTGATCCTGTGATGTATTTCGTGTCGATATTTTTTTTGCAAAAGGTTTTAGATATTGGTACAAAGTTTTGATTTAAATATAATCGAATCTTTTCCCAGTTCAGGTGATGTCATGTTTTTGGCGTCACTGCCGGGGACTTATTTTTCTTGAGTTATTAATTTTGAAGCTATTCAATTTACTTGTATCTAATTTTCTTTATTTTTATCTATAATTTTTATTTCTTTCTTTTATTTCAGGTGGTTGAAAAATGGAACACTACTGGGAGATTGAGAGATTACGAACTTTACAAGAAGATACACCCCACATCCGGGAGCAACAGTCCAGTTTTCTGAGGCATGTTGTCCAGACCAACAATTTTCACTGGATGTCAGAACCAAGCAATTCTACATTTTCTCAACAGAACGAAATGGGGAGATGTGTGATATGTGATGGTAACCACCCGAGCGATCAATGTATATATATTTCAGAGTGGCAGAATTATTGGAATCATTCAAGGTACGAAGAGACATCACATTTTCCATCTTATCCACCATCTACCTACGATCTTCATCAACAATCAGAACCATCAGAAGAAGATCAGATGATTGACACGCTCAAAGATTGGTTCAAGAAACGAGATGAAGAGTTAGATACGATGCTTGAAACATGCCAAAGTCAATTCGAAAGTATTCAGAGACAATCCGCATCCATTCAGAATATGACAGATCAAATGAGGCAATCAACAGAGAACCAGAGATACATACCTCAAGAACCATTTTCAGATAACACTGATGAAGCCTTCGAGTACCAATCATTTCACAATGACACCTTAATAGAGGAAGAGGCTGAGCAGTATCAACAACCAGAGGATGGAATTCTGTATCCTCAAAACGAAGATCTTGGAGATTCCATTGCACAAATGTTTGAAGAAGATCTACCTGAGCCAATCATTTCACCCAGATCAGAGGATAAAGACCTAAAATCTGACATTTCTTCACATCCTCAGGTTGATAATTTTGCAGTATGCATTTCACAGATGATAGATGAAGAGCTGAATATGAAAATTTTAAAATACATCTATAAAGAAAAGGTGGAACAAGAAGCAGAGCAAATGAAGGAGCAAATGTCTGACCTTAATAAAGATCCAGAGCATTCAGGAGAAACATCGCTGTTTTGGGAGTACAAATCAAAGATATCGCCCAGAAGCTTGACAGAATGGAACTCCCATTCAAAGTCAAACACCATACGAGACCTCCTGATTTTCTTTCTATCTTTGCAGGAACCACTGGAGCAATAAGGAGCAAAAAGGTGGCACGAGCACTGAATGAGAAAAAACTCTTTTTGCCCATTTACCGTTGGAAGAGACCCTTCAAAAGCAACGCTCACGGGATTGTCTTTAATCGGACATCCAAAATGACGCTGAAACCTCCTTGACATATGGATTTCAGTCACGTCTGGCTGAAGACGTAAAATTTAGCGCTAGCAGGGAGGCAACCCATGCAATTTGTTGTAATTTCTGTTTTCATATTTTGTGTATATATGTTGTAGAGTTTTTAATTTTGTGTGTTATTTTTGTAGGGAAAAGCACAAACGGAACATTTTAAGACAGAAGGAATGGTATTTCGTAAAAATAAAGAGATAATTCATTAGCGATGGCTGAGTAAATAATGAAATCTTGAGACGCATCCTAATGGATTTTTATACCAAACGAGTGGCGTATTGCGTACACAATTCTGTTGCCTTAATTATTTCTTTGATTCGCTTTTCTGTTGTAATTATTTTTATTTTCGGCGACAAGATCTATATTTTTTTTGACTTTTCACGATTTATTTTAACGTTCATCTAATAATTGTCATTTGGCAGGTACTAGTGCTACTATTACTCACCCATTTTCAAGTTCTATAAATTCAGCTCTACATTTCTTTCTTCGACAAATCCAGATATACATTCAAATAATAGAAAGAAAATGGAAGCAACTTCACAGCAGCGAGTCAAGAGAATTTGTGTTTTCTGTGGATCCAATTCTAGTAATAAACCAGAATTCATTGAGGTTGCAACGGAATTGGGGCGAGTTATAGCGGAGCGAAATATGCACCTAGTATATGGTGGTGGCAATCTTGGATTGATGGGAAGCATTTCAAAAGCCGTTCAGGATGGTGGCGGTCATGTTTTGGGAATCATTCCAAAACCTTTGGCGGACGAACACTTAATCGGACAAACAAATGGAGTTGAACGCATCGTATCTGGAGTGCCCGAACAAATTCATGAAATGATCAATACTGCGGATGCGTTTATTGCGTTACCAGGAGGGCTTGGGACGTTTGAGGAAATGTTTACTGTAGCATCAAGGGCGTACTTAAACATTCATCGGAAGCCCATTTGGTTACTTAACATTGAGCATTTCTTCGATTTTCTGTTTGTATTTCTTGCGGAAGCCAAAAGACATAAGTTAGTCACAAAATCAGTACATGATATCTTCCTGACTGTGACAAAGGCCGAAGAATTAATTGACCAAATCATAGCCTTTGAACCAAAACTCGACCCCATTCTCTCCAAGTTGGATTGGACAGACAACGATCAATGTAAGAAGCGTAAACTTGACATAGATCTTTATCGGTAGTTCAGCTAACCAGGTACGATTTTCTAAACTCTTCTTCTACTATTTAAGACATTGGGGACAATGTCTCATTTAGGTTTAGGGGATGAATTTAGTTGATTAGTATCTTGTTTTTATTAAAATTTTTATTATGTTGTTGTTTTTATTTTTAGTTCAAAATTTTTCGAAAAATACAAAAAAATTGAAAATTTTTCAAAAATTACAAAAATATTTTGCGTTTTTGTGTTTTGACTAAAAATGCGAAATTGGTGAGAGATAGCTTAGTAAGGAGTTCCCACTCCTGATACGTATCTCAAACCATTTATTTCGGAACAAGTTAATTTTTATTTATTTCATTTTAAATTATTTAATTCGTAAATTCTCCATAAAACTGACTTAAATTGATCTTCATATGCTCAGTTGACAGATATTATCAACATGCATAGTAACATACGGACATGAGTTGTAATTGAAAACTTTGTAATATTCAGTGCTCTAGTCTAATTGGAGGAAGTATCTCAAAAAGTGATGGAGTCAAAAAAAAAACTGAGATCTGAGTTATTAAGTCTGTAAGGGTGTTTTAACACCTAGTGCCCTAAAGCCAACTGGATTGGGAGTCACTGGCCCAAAGCTCGTTACATGGATCGAAGATACTGCAAAAATATATATATATGAAGTCTGAGTAATTAAGTCCATAGGGGTGTCTTAACACCTGGTGCCCTAAAGCCAACTGGTTTGGGAGCCACCGACCCAACACTCGTTACATAGATGGAAGATATTGTATATAAATAAAAAAAAATAGAGAAAAATACAAGAAAAAAATCAGAAAATTCAGAAAATTTATTCCATTGCTACAAAAAGGTGTGAAATCTGATGGAACTTTAGGACAAAAATATTACTCTCTTATCAACTGCACTTATGACTGTTGTGGGCAAAAATGAGTTGATTAATATTTTGTTGGCTGTGTATATGGAGAATGGTAAATATGATCGGAGAATTTACTTATTCGGTAATTTAGAAAGAAAAAAACAACAAATAACTTGGAGTAGAAATTTCACCTGATTAGTCACTAACTTCTTTATTCTCTTTTCGCTTGTCTTTTTTCTTTTGTGTGCATTAGTCTTACTACCTTTTTACTTTTGTAAAATATTTGTGGGTATCATTGCTGTAAAACCTCACGAGACTATAACTCGTCCACTAGGGACACCTAAGGGTTTAAAGGCTTGTTGCATACGCTAAGTACAATTGTGATCCCTACGAAAGTGGCTTAGTTAAATTTTATTATGTTATTTTATTTTATGTTTTGCTCAAGGACTAGGAAAATGATAGGTTTGGGGGTGTGATGAGTGGTAAATCTATCACTATTTCCCACTCATTTAACCAAATATTTTGTATAGTTTCTTGAGTTTTGTGAACGTTTTGATGTGTTTTGTGTTATTTTGCAGATAAATAAAGTTGGGAAAGCATTGGAAGCAATTTGGGGCCAAAATAGAGAAAAAATGACAAAAAGGCAGTTCGGTAATTTTACTGCGTCGCGACTCCTAAGATGCGCCGGACATGCTAACGTGCGCCGAGGGACAAGTGTCAGAATCTGAGAAATTGGACTTGTTAACGTGCGCCGTGCCACGTGTCACAGAAGATCAGCTAAAATGCGCCGTCTGCCACGTGTCGAAATCTCATTGGACCAAAGCAAGTGCGTGCCACGTGTCGAGTTCTCATTAGACCGAATCACCGGTGAATCACATGCTGCCACGTGTTAATCTCTCATTGGACCAATCCTAAGCGCGTGCCACGTGTCAGATGATCATTGGACCGAAAACTCAGCCAATCACCGTGTGCCACATGTCATCTTCTTATTGCACCACCTTTACCGCGTGACACGTGTCATCACCAGATTCTGCCGACAATGCGCGTGGTCAAAAGCCGCGTTGACTGAAAACGCGTTCTGGCATCGCGACGCCAAGCGCTTCAGCGTCGCGACGCCAGAAGCCAAAACTGCCTATAAATTCAGCTCCTCTTCACTTCATTTGGTGTGCTTTCCTTGGGAGCTTTTCCCTGTTTTTAGAGGATTGCATCTAGTTTTGTATATATTAATAATATTTTTACTTATGTATTTTAATTTTCAGTAGTAATAATAATAGTAGTTCTTCTTCTTCTCATTTCTTTTATGTTTTGTAGTTAATTTTCCACTAGGGAATGGTGAAGCTTTTATTATTTTAATTTAGATTAATCTCCCTTAATTATAATATAGAAATTATAATTCAAATTAAAAAGATTACCGCCTTAATGGCTGGCTTTTATTTATTTGACATAAAGTGGCACCGCCTATATGGCTGGTCTTTAGGTGACAGATAATTACCGCCTATATGGCTGGTTTATGGACAAATAATACTACCGCATTTATGGCTGGTCGGACTTAATTAAATTCTAATTTAATGAGGATACCGCCTTTATGGCTGGTCGGTAATATCACGATTAATTCTTATATTATAATAAGAGAGATGTCTAAATTATAAATAGTAAAAGTGGATCCTCAACCCCAGTATTTTATTTTTATTCTAGGGAAGTGATGAAACACAATATCCACACTTAATAATTAATTTTCTTTTTATGGGTAGTTTTTTAGTTTGTTTATTGAGTCTTAAGCTTAATGCTTCTTGTTGTCTGATCACCAATAAGATTGATTTGGTAAACTTAAAATGAACTAGACATAGGGATTTTAGGTTTCAGCCATAGATTCAATAGCCCACGATCTTCCTTGAGGATAGATAACCCTTTAATAGATTTCCTTACAGGATAGACATATACCTGTCGGGCGGGGGTAGCCATAATTGGAACTTAATCTTAATGAATCCAGGGTAATGTGGTTGACATAGGAATATGGTTCAATTGTGTTATACTGGGTATTTGCGTCTGACCATCGGAAGAGGCTTTTGCATATTTTCGTGTTCCAGGTTAGCAAACTGAATTAGTACACATAAATAAGAGAATCAATTCATCTTTTTAACAATATTGTGTGGAGTCACGACCCTAGATCCTTGAGTCTTTTCTTTTATTTTCCTTAGTATTTTCTTTTGAGTCTGTTTTTATTTTATTTTGCAAAACCACATTCAACCAACCAAAAGCAATCAATTCCCTTCTCCCTATAATTAGATACTTGTAAATAAATAGAATCAATAATTAATAATAACAGTAGGAAATAAGAGAAAGAAAATGGAAGCAACTTCACATCAGCGAGTCAAGCGAATTTGTGTTTTCTGTGGATCCAATTCTGGTAATAAACCAGAATTCATTGAGGCTGCAACGGAATTGGGGCGAGTCATAGCGGAGCGAAATATGCACCTAGTATATGGCGGTGGCAATCTTGGATTAATGGGAAGCATTTCAAAAGTCGTTCAGGATGGTGGCAGTCATGTTTTGGGAATCATTCCAAAACCTTTGGCGGACGAACACTTAATCGGACAAACAAATGGAGATGAACGCATCGTATCTGGAATGCCCGAACAAATTCATGAAATGATCAATACTGCGGATGCGTTTATTGCGTTACCAGGAGGGCTCGGGATGTTTGAGGAAATGTTTACTGTAGCATCATGGGCGCACTTAAACATTCATCGGAAGCCCATTGGGTTAATTAACATTGAGCATTTCTTCGATTTTCTGTTTGTATTTCTTGCGAAAGCCAGAAGACATGAGTTCGTCACAAAATCAGTACATGATATCTTCCTGACTGCGATAAAGGCCGAAGAATTAATTGACCAAATCAAAGCCTTTGAACAAAAACTCGACCCCATTCTCTCCAAGTTGGACTGGACAGATAACGATCGTGGTAAGAAGCGTAAACTGGACATAGATCTTCATCGGTAGTTCAGCTAACCAGGTACAAGTATAAATAGTAGTACTTATTATTTTTATTATCGAGTATAAAGCTTTTATTATCGGATAATATTTTTATACTACTCTGAAGTCTGAGTAATTAAGTATGTAGGGGTGTCTTAACACCTGGTGCCCTAAATCCAACTGGTTTGGGAGCCACCGACCCAACACTCATTACATAGATAGAAGATATTGTATATAAAAAAAAATAGAAAAAAATCAAAGAAAAAATCAGAAAAAATTATTCCATTGCTACAAAAAGGTGTGAAATCTGATGGAACTTTAGGAAAAAAATATTACTCTCTTATCAACTGCACTTATGACTGTTGTGGGCAAAAATGAGTTGATTAATATTTTGTTGGCTGTGTATATGGAGAATGGTAAATATAATCGGAGAATTTACTTATTCGGTAATTTAGAAAGAAACAAAACAACTAATAACTTGGAGTAGAAATTTCACCTGATTAGTCACTAACTTCTTTATTCTCTTTTCGCTTGTCTTTTTGCTTTTTTGTGCATTAGTTTTACTACCTTTTTACTTTTGTAAAATATTTGTGGGTATCATTGCTGTAAACCCTCACGAGACTACAACTCGTCCACTAGGGACACGTAGGGGTTTAAAGGCTTGTTGCATACGCTAAATGCAACCGTGATCCCTACGAAAGTGGCTTAGTTAAATTTTATTATGTTATTTTATTTTTTGTTTTGCTCGAGGACTAGCAAAATATTAGGTTTGGGGGTGTGATGAGTGGTAAATCTATCACTATTTCCCACTAATTTAACCAAATATTTTGTATAGTTTCTTGAATTTTGTGAACGTTTTGATGTGTTTTGTGTTATTTTGCAGATAAATAAAGTTGGAAAAGCATTGGAAGCAATTTGGGGCCAAAATAGAGAAAAAATGACAAAAGGGCAATTCGGTAATTTTGCCGCGTCGTGACGTCTAAGGTGCGTCGGACATGCTAACGTGCACCGAGGGACATGTGTCAGAATCTGAGAAATTGGACTTGCTAACGTGCGCCAACCTTGCTAACGTGCGACATGCCACGTGTCATCATCACAGAAGAACAACTAAAATGCACCGTATGCCATGTGTCGAAATCTCATTGGACTAAAGCAAGCGCGTGCCACCTGTCGAGTTGTCATTGGACCGAATCACCAGTGAATCACATGCTTCCATATGTTAATCTCTCATTGGACCAATCCTAAGCGCGTGCCACGTGTCAGATGATCATTGGACCGAAAACTCAGCCAATCATCGTGTGCCACGTATCGTCTTCTCATTGCACCACCTTTACCGTGTGACACGTGTCATCACCAGATTCTACCGACAATGCGCATGGTCAAAAGCCGCGTTGACTGAAAACGCGTGCTCGCGTCGCGACGCCAAGCACTTCAGCATCTCGACGCCAGAAGCCGAAACTGCCTATAAATTCAGCTCATCTTCACTTCATTTGGTGTGCTTTCCTTGGGAGTCTTTCCCTATTTTTAGAGGATTGCATCTAGTTTTGAATATTTTAATAATATTTTTATTTATGTATTTTAATTTTCAGTAGTAATAATAATAGTATTTCTTCTTCTTCTCATTTCTTTTATATTTTGTAGTTAATTTTCCACTGGGGAAGGGTGAAGCTTTTATTATTTAATTTAGATTAATCTCCCTTAATTATAATATAGAAATTATAATTCAAATTGAAAAGATTACCGCCTTAATGGCTGGCTTTTATTTATTTGACATAAAGTGGCACCGCCTATATGGCCGGTCTTTAGGTGACAGATAATTACCGCCTATATGGCTGGTTTATGGATAAATAATATTACCGCATTTATGGCTGGTCGGACTTAATTAAAATCTAATTTAATGAGGATACCGCCTTTATGGCTGGTCGGTAATATCACGATTAATTCTTCTATTATAATAAGAGAGATGTCTAAATTATAAATAGTAAAAGTGGATCCTCAACCCCAGTATTTTATTTTTATTCTAGGGAAGTGATGAAACACAATATCCACACTTAATAATTAATTTTCTTTTTATGGGTAGTTCTTTAGTTTGTTTATTGAGTCTTAAGCTTAATGCTTCTTGTTGTCTGATCACCAATAAGATTGATTTGGTAAACTTAAAGTGAACTAGACATAGGGATTTTAGGTTTCAGCCATAGATTCAATAGCCACGATCTTCCTTGAAGATAGATACCCTTTAATAGATTTCCTTACAGGATAGACATATACCTGTCAGGCGGGGGTAGCCATAATTGGAACTTAATCTTAATGAATCCAGGTAATGTGGTTGACATAGGAATATGGTTCAATTGTGTTATACTGGGCATTTGCGTCTGACCATCGGAAGAGGCTTTTGCATATTTTCGTGTTCCGGTTAGCAAACTGAATTAGTACACATAAATAAGAGAATCAATTCATCTTTTTAACATATTGTGTCGAGTCACGACCCTAGATCCTTGAGTCTTTTCTTTTATTTTCCTTAGTATTTTCTTTTGAGTCTGTTTTTATTTTATTTTGTAAAACCACATTCAACCAACCAAAAGCAATCAATTCTCTTCTCCCTATAATTAGATACTTGTAAATAAATAGAATCAATAATTAATAATAACAGTAGGAAATAAGAGAAAGAAAATGGAAGCAACTTCACAGCAGTGTTTTCTTTGGATCCAATTCTAGTAATAAATCAAAATTAATTAAGGCTGCAACGGAATTGGGGCGAGTCATAGCGGAGCGAAATATGCACCTAGTATATGGCGGTGGCAATCTTGGATTGATGGGAAGCATTTCAAAAGACGTTCAGGATGGTGGCGGTCATGTTTTGGAAATCATTCCAAAACCTTTGGCGGACGAACACTTAATCGGACAAACAAATGGAGATGAACACATCGTATTTGGATTGCCCGAACAAATTCATGAAATGATCAATACAGTGGATGCGTTTATTGCGTTACCATGAGGGCTTGGGACATTTGAGGAAATGTTTACTGTAGCATCATGGGCGTACTTAAACATTCATCGGAAGCCCATTGGGTTACTTAACATTGAGCATTTCTTCGATTTTCTGTTTGTATTTCTTGCGGAAGCCAACAGACATGAGTTCGTCACAAAATCAGTACATGATATCTTCCTGACTGCGACAAAGGCCGAAGAATTAATTGACCAAATCATAGCCTGTGAATCCAAGATTGCCACCACCATATACTAGGTGCATATTTCGCTCCGCTATGACTCGCCCCAATTCTATTGCAGCCTCAATAAATTCTGGTTTATTACCAGAATTGGATCCACAGAAAACACAAATTCGCTTGACTCACTGTTGTAAAGTTGCTTCCATTTTCTTTCTCTTATTTGAATATATATCTGAATTTGTCGAAGAAAGAAATGTAGAGCTGAATTTATAGAACCTGAAAATGGGTGAGTAATAGTAGCACTAGTACCTGCCAAATGACAATTATTAGATGAACGTTAAAATAAATCGTGAAAAGTCAAAAAAAAATATAGATCTTGTCGGCGAAAATAAAAATAATTACAACAGAAAAGCGAATCAAAGAAATAATTAAGGCAATGGAATTGTGTACGCAATACGCCACTCGTTTGGTATATAAATCCATTAGGATGCGTCTCAAGATTTCATTCTTTACTCAGCCATCGCTAATGAATTATCTCTTTATTTTTGCCAAATATCATTCTTTATGTCTTAAAATGTTCCGTTTGTGCTTTTCCCTACAAAAATAACACACAAAATTAAAAACTCTACAACATGTATACACAAAATATGAAAACGGAAATTACAACAAATTGCATGGGTTGCCTCCCTACTAGCGTTAAATTTTACGTCTTCAGCCAGACGTGACTGAAATCCATATGTCAATGAGGTTTCAGGGTCGTTTTGGATGTCCGATTAAAAACAATCCCTTGAGCATTGCTTTTGAAGGGTCTCTTCCAATGGTAAATGGGCAAAAAGAGTTTTGCCTCATTCAGTGCTCGTGCCACCTTTTTGCTCCTTATTGCTCCAATGGTTCCTGCAAAGAAAGAAAGAAAATCAGAAGGTCTCGTATGGTGCTTGACTTTGAATGGGAGTTCCATTCTGTCAAGCGTCTTGGCGATATCTTTGATTTGTATTCCCCAAAGCAGCGATGTTTCTCCTGAATGCTCTGGATCTTTATTAAGGTCAGACATTTGCTCCTTCATTTTCCCCGCTTCTTGTTCCACCTTTTCTTCACAGATGTATTTTAAAATTTCTATATTCAGCTATTCATCTGTCATATGTGAAATGCATGCTGCAAAATTATCAACCTGAGAATGTGAAGAAATGTCAGATTTTAGGTCTTCATCCTCTGATCTGGGTGAAATGATTGGCTCAGGTAGATCTTCTTCAAACATTTGTGCAATGGAATCTCCAAGATCTTCATTTTGAGGATACAGAATTCCATCCTCTGGTTGTTGATACTGCTCAGCCTCTTCCTCTGTTAAGGTTTCATTGTGAAATGATTGGTACTCAAAGGCTTCATCAGTGTTATCTGAAAATGGTTCTTGAGGTATGTAGCTCTGGTTCTCTGTTGATTGCCTCATTTGATCTGTCATATTCTGAATGGATGATGATTGTCTCTGAATACTTTCGAATTGATTTTGGCATGTTTCAAGCATCGTATCTAACTCTTCGTCTCGTTTCTTGAACCAATCTTTGAGCGTGTCAATCATCTGATCTTCTTCTGATGGTTCTGATTGTTGATGAAGATCGTAGGTAGATAGTGGATAAGATGGAAAATGTGATGTCTCTTCGTACCTTGAATGATTCCAATAATTCTGCCACTCTGAAATATATATACATTGATCGCTCGGGTGGTTACCATCACATGTCACACATCTCCCCATTTCGTTCTGTTGAGAAAATGTAGAATTGCTTGGTTCTGGCATCCAGTGAAAATTGTTGGTCTGGACAACAGGCCTCAGAAAACCGGACTGTTGCTCCCAGATGTGGGGTGTATCTTCTTGTAAAGTTCGTAATCTCTCAATCGCCCAGTAGTGTTCCATTTTTCAACCACCTGAAATAAAAGAAAGAAATAAAAATTACAGATAAAAATAAAGAAAATTAGATACAAGTAAATTGAATAGCTTCAAAATTAATAACTCAAGAAAAATAAGTCCTCGGCAACGGCGCCAAAAACTTGACCGGCGTAAACACACACGTATAACGCAAGCGTACGTATAATTCAAGTAGTATAAAAATATCGATCCCATGAGGACTTAATTCCTACTGTTATTATTAATTATTGATTCTATTTATTTACAAGTATCTAATTATAGGGAGAAGGGAATTGATTGCTTTTGGTTGGTTGAATGTGGTTTTGCAAAATAAAATAAAAACAGACTCAAAAGAAAATACTATGGAAAATAAAAGAAAAGACTCAAGGATCTAGGGTCGTGACTCCACACAATATTGTTAAAAAGATGAATTGATTCTCTTATTTATGTGTACTAATTCAGTTTGCTAACCTGGAACACGAAAATATGCAAGAACCTCTTCCGATGGTCAGACGCAAACACCCAGTATAACACAATTGAACCATATTCCTATGTCAACCACATTACCCTGAATTCATTAAGATTAAGTTCCAATTATGGCTACCCCCGCCCGACAGGTATATGTCTATCCTGTAAGGAAATCTATTAAAGGGTTATCTATCCTCAAGGAAGATCATGGGATATTGAATCTATGGCTGAAACCTAAAATACATATTTCTAGTTCATTTTAAGTTTACCAAATCAATCTTATTGGTGATCAGACAACAAGAAACATTAAGCTTAAGACTCAATAAACAAACTAAAGAACTACCCATAAAAAGAAAATCAATTATTAAGTGTGGATATTGTGTTTCATCACTTCCCTAGAATAAAAATAAATTACTGGGGTTGGGGATCCACTTTTACTATTTATAATTTAGACATCTCCCTTATTATAATATAAAAATTAATCGTGATATTACCGACTAGCCATAAAGGCGGTATCCTCATTAAATTAGATTTTAATTAAGTCCGACTAGCCATAAAGGCGATAGTATTATTTGTCCATAAACCAGACATATAGGCGGTAATTATCTGTCACCTAAAGACCGGCCATATAGGCGGTGCCACTTTATGTGAAATAAATAAAAGCCAGCCATTAAGGCGGTAATCTTTTTAATTTGAATTATAATTTCTATATTTTAATTAAGGGAGATTAATCTAAATTAAAATAATAAAAGCTTCACCCTTCCCCAGTGGAAAATTAACTACATAACATAAAAGAAATGAGAAGAAGAATAACTACTATTATTATTACTACTGAAAATTAAAATACATAAGTAAAAATATTATTTATATATACAAAACTAGATGCAATCCTCTAAAAACAGGGAAAAGCTCCCAAAGAAAGCACACCAAATGAAGTGAAGATGAGCTGAATTTATAGGCAGTTTCGGCTTCTGGCGTCGCGACGCTGAAGTGCTTGGCGTCGCGACGCCAGAACACGTTTTCAGTCAACGCGGCTTTTGACCACGCGCATTGTCGGTAGAATCTGGTGATGACACGTGTCATGCGGTAAAGGTGGTGCAATAAGAAGACGACATGTGGCACATGGTGATTGGCTGAGTTTTCGGTCCAATGATCATCTGACACATGGCACGCGCTTAGGATTGGTCCAATGAGAGATTAACAAGTGGCAGCATGTGATTCGCCGGTGATTCAGTCTAATGAGAACTCGACACATGGCATGCGCTTGCTTTGGTCCAATGAGATTTCGACACGTGGCAGACGGCGTATTTTAGCTGATCTTCTGTGACACGTGGCACGGCACACGTTAGCAAAGTCGGCGCACGTTAGCAAATCCAATTTCTCAGATTCTGACATGTGTCCCTCGGCGCACATTAGCATGTCCGGCGTACCTTAGGCGTCGCGACGCGGCAAAATTACCGAATTGTCCTTTTGTCATTTTTTCTCTATTTTGGCCCTAAATTTCTTCCAATGCTTTCCCAACTTTATTTATCTGCAAAATAACACAAAACACATCAAAACGTTCACAAAACTCAAGAAACTATACAAAATATTTGGTTAAATGAGTGGGAAATAGTGATAGATTTACCACTCATCAGTGATGTCATTAGGGATGATCACATCACGTGACTGGGATGGTTTTGATGTTTCCATAGATCAATACTTGATACATATATTTAGGTGACGAGTGTCATGTCACAAGAGTATAAACATGTGAAATGCGTTTGAGACACATGTTACTAAATATGGCCAAATGTGACGAATCACATGAGCGATTACCCACAATCAATGATTCATCACACAATCGTACTTGTGTACCATTAGTCCTTTGAACTGAAATGTAACAGTTGTGTCTGTATTAAAACACATCATTCACTTGTGTATATAGCACTGGGCTAATCATGTCTCTTGAAAGAAGCTTGCTGGCAACGTGTTCTTAATATATGAGGACATGTGATGATCAAGAAAGAATCTACAGGCTCAGATACTTGTGCTTGAGATTCTAGGCAGAAATGTCTTATACGGGGGATCAAATCTTCGGCAGAATTACACGTCTTCTGAAAATATATTTTACGGATATGTGGATCCCATATATGACTGATTTGCTTATCCTATGATTGAGTTAAGGGCTTAACGACTTCATGGTCCACAATCAATCGGGAGTTCGACTATATTGGTTTATCTGATATTTCATTCTTCGTGTTTGGGGACATGATATCTTACTACAGGTCACTCATGATCATTGGGAATTTTGGTTGCAATGCGTTTACGAATGTTTTCGCATCCACTCATATCCAACTCACGGAGAACCCAGAGGGTCACACACATTAGTCGAATGATTGACGAATTAATTAAATTACTTCGATATATTATCGTAATGTAATTTATGTACATTATCGATAAAGTGCAAAATATTTCTCAGTGTTGACATGCTAGCACTCGCTTATTCATGAACCTTTCCGGTGATTTTAGAGATACTGTAAATGTGATTTGCGAACAGCTGGAAGACTGTTAAAGATATTTTGAGATAAATAGATATTTATAATTATAATGTGATAATATTATACACTACAAGAAAATTGATTTTTAGTGACGAAAATTTAGTGGGGAAATAAATTTCGCCACTAAATGTACACTTTTAGTGGCGTATTTTTTTTTCGCCAGTAAAAGTGTACATTTAGTGACGAAATTAATTTTCGCTACTAAAACTTTACATTACTAAAATTAACTTTTAGTGAGGAAATTTTTTCCCCACTAATTAATGAAAAATTTGCATCCCATATTTAAATGATTTTTAATCATTTTCGCGGCTTTAATATTTTTTCCCGGTTAACAGACCAAAAACCAAGAAATTTGTTTCATTTTTTTTTCTTCATCAAAAATTGGTGCCAATTAAACTTCCGTTCTTCCAGGCCCAAAATTGAAAAAGCTTCTCATTCAAAATTGGTTTACGCCATTATTTTCTTGTTTTTGTCTATTTGCAAGCCTCATTCTCTCTAATCTTCTCTATCTTTCTTCTCTTACAAAATTGAAATGGCGTTCTAAAAGTGAATTTTTAGTGGCGAAACTAAAAATGACTCTTTAGTGGGGGAAAATATATTTTTAGTGGCGAATTAAATTTTCGCCACTAATACATTTTGTGTCGTAATGGCGAAATAATAGCTTTTAGTGACGAAAATTTTCGTCACTAAAAGTCAATTTTGTTGTAGTGATAATATAATATATAGATATTTAATTACTTTACACATGTCAAATTTTGATTTGGATAAGTGTCAAGTTCTTAAGTTTACACATGGCACCACATGATTTTGCCAATTGTCAAGCTTATATTAAATACATAATATTTGATTTTGTATTTATAATTAAATATTCATTTATTATTAAATAAATAAAATACCTAAATATTTAATTTACTTATAATTTGTAACGATCGGTAGTCTCTACTTCTATTACATTATAGTACTGTGGTATTATGGGACGAAGGTAACATAACATAAATTACGTTGGGACACAAATATACTCATGGAACGACTTTGGGGACAACCGATAAATTTTTCGAAAGTCCGATATGAGATTCTAAGATATTCCATTCCGGACAACCCACAGTATTTGGGGCATAACTTTTTCATACGAACTTCAATTTTTATACATTTTATATCGCTAAAATGCTGAGATCGAGATCTATAACTTTTGTGTTGAACGTTTTTCCAAATTCAAACTGAAATACCGTCCATTCGGAATCGGCTACGAAATTTACGTCCGAGTTTCCATCCAATATACCACAAAAGGGAACACATATTCCGCTCATCAAACAATCACATCATACCTCAAACGACTCTCATGCAATAGTATTTTTAAAATAAACAAAATAAACGAAAGATAATAAATAAAAGGGTGCCCTCAGGTCTAACCTCTTTTGTCGTCTCACGAAAGGGCGTTACACGGCCGTTGGAAGGGTGGATGATCCGCAACTCTTCCGGTTCACTAACTCAACATTTTTCCTCGCTGTTTCGCTGTTCGGGCTTCTATTTTCACTCCGTTTCGCTGTTATTTTTGTTGTATTTTTGAGTTGTTGTTTTAAGGTAATTTTGGGACTGTTTTGGCAGTTATTTGGACTGGTTTGGGCTGCAGTTTTAGAAGGGTTCTAGGGGAATTCTTTTACTGTTTTGGGCAGTTTTTGGGGACTATTTTGTGCAGTTTTTTTGGGTGCAGTTTCGGATGTGTTTTCTGGACAGTTCCGGAAGTTAGTAAGATGCAGCAAGCTGGGCAGTTTTATGAGGTGTTTATGCGACTGAGCTGGGCTGGTTTTAGGCATTTGATTTGCGTTTGTCTTATGGGAGTGGTGATGATGCGTGAGGGTATTAAGTGCAAGGGGCAGGTGGCGTGTTGATTTAAGGCTATATGTTGTTCACGTGTGGTTAGCTTAGGGGCTTGTGGCGCACGAATGTGAGGGCAGATTGCGCGAATTTGAGGGGGCTAAGTGGAGGCTATGTGGCGAAGGGCTATGGGGTTGTTGAAGGTATATGAGTGGAAGGCTTGTGATGGCTATGTGTTCAATTTGTGCGTGGCCGTGTGGCTAGGCGTGAGGCAGGGTTTTAGGCGTGAAGAATGGGCGTGAAGGCAGGGTTTTTGTGCGTGAAGAATGTGAACGTGAAGGCATGATTTTTGTACGTGAAGAATGGGCGTGAAGGTAGGATTTTTGTGCGTGAAGAATGTGAACGTGGGGGCTTAAGGGTGTTGTTCAAGACTTAAGTTATTAGGGTTTTCTTCTAGTGGATATGTGAGTAGTGCGGCAATATGAAGTGAATTTTGGGAGGCTTTTAGGCGTGAATCAGCTATGCAATTTCTTGTGATTTTGCGTGAATGTGCCAAGGTTTGAAAGGTTGGGTTAAGGGTTCTTTTTAAAGGCCAATGGAGGGGGTTTACCTTGTTGGAGAAGAAATAGAATTTGTGTATTAATTGGGAGATATTTTCAATTATTATGTGATAGGGAAAATCTTTAATTTGATTTGATTTGTTCTTTTTAATTAAGAATATGATTTATTTAAATTGGTAGGTGATTTAATTAAATTAGGAATGTGATTTATTTTAATTAGGAATGTTATTTGTTTTAGTTTAGGAAAGGGATTTGTTTTAATTAGGAATGTGATTTAATTTGATGTATTTATTTATGAATGAGATTTAATTTAATTTAATTTAAGTTTAATTTAATTGGTTTTAATTTAATTTGTGACATGTATTTTAAATGTTTTAATTTTTTGGATTGGGCTTGTTGTGTTTTGAAACGGAGGTCCAACAACAGAACCCGAAGCTACTCCAGCGAGTTAAATCCAACAATGTGTCAATTATTGACCTTTTCCCTTCCAACGTCCGTTTCTCGCAGCTTTCATAACTAAAGAGGTAGTGCCTCCATACGAGACTCATCATCGGGACTTATATGCAAAAATGCAGTGCCTACAGTAAGATATGTATGTGTATGAATTAGATATAATCGTAGGTCTTGGCATTAGTAAGGGTGTGTGGTGATAGGTTAACTTTTAAGCATGTACGAGTAACGTGTGTATTATATAAATTCTGATATGCGATGTGTGACTATTAGAAAGTATAAATGAAACTGTGTATAAGTAAATGAGATATCGAAGGCGATAAGTAGTATATTTCTTAGTAAGAAAGATAGGAAATTGAATATGTATACAAATGACAGTATAATTATTATGCCTAGAGAAATATGAATTGAAAATGCATATGGATGAAGTATATGGGTTATGGCATAAGAATGGTTTGTATAATACTCACGATAAGAATGTTTGAGCATAAGTTGAATGTAAATTGCGTTGATATGATAATATGGTTGAAAAGTTAATACAAGTTAATTTGAGCATGTTGATATATATATATGTACGCAAGTATATATAAATATAATTATATATAGATTAGTTTTGGGTGTTCATGTATATGAATGATTTCAATATGACATAGTATGCATGAACATGTATGATAATAAAGATAGGCATATAAGAAAGCATGACTGAGATTTATAAAAGCATAAGAAATGCATATGCATGTTATGCATTAAGATTTTCATAAACCGAGTTGAAGTTAAGAATGTTTTCGAAATTCAAGTACTTTAAAGAAAAGTTTCAGATGTTTCCTTTTGCAAGAAAAGTATTTCAGAAAAAGATTCTTACAGTTTTGAGATTTAAAAGCATGATTTTATATTTTCGGGGCATGAGGGAAAAACTCTCCCAAGTATGTAACTTGAGATTCAGTTGGAATTGACATATTCAGAGACATGTGCACATATTGAGGACTGAGTGGACGCTCTCAGATCCTCCAGATGGGCTAGGGGGACGGCGATACTTAACGCCCCTAGACCCCAATTTGAGCTTGGGTGGTAGCATAGATTCGCACCCCCAGCTCCAATTTATGGCTTGGGGGACGGCGATACGTAACACCCGAAGACCACTAGTTTCAGGGCAGGTATGGCATGCTTTGGGGGACGACGATACGTAACGCCCCAATGTCATGGGTTTGCATATCTAGCTCTAGGGCGTATGGGGGATGGCTATACGTAACGCCCACATGCGTCAGTTTTTCAGCAGACACTCAGATATCAATTTTTCAGAAAAAAGAGTTTAAAATGTTTTAAAACAGTTTTCAGAGATACAGATTTCAGATAGTGACTTTAGTTTTCAGAAACAGTTTACAGATGAGTAGTTTTTAGAAACAGTTTCTAGAAAAAAATAAGTTTTAGAAAGACAAGTTTTATAAGAAGCTTCGGAAAAGAGTTTTCAGGAAACGTTTTCAGAAACGAGTTTTCAGAAAGGAGTTTTAAAAAGATTTTTTTTCAAAAAATGCATTTTCTAAAAGCATGACATGATATAATAGAGTTTAGTTTACAAATTATGCATATAAGTCATACATTATGGTTATCATTTGAGGGGCATATAGTTGACATTAATGCATAATAGCATGATTATATCTGTGTGTATATATAATTGATGTATACATGTATTGTATGTTTACATAGAATAAATATTTTATAAAGCATTAATGCATGATAACATGACTCCATATGCATGTATGAGTTGTTGATGATTGTATGTGAATCTTTAATAGAAATAATATTTTATATTACCGATTTGATGATATTTCAAGAAAGTTAAAGAAAGAATGTTATGGTAATCACTTAGTCCAGATTAGTTATGAGTGTACAAGAAAGTAAAGAGAAATTAGATTAGCACAGCTGAAGCGTGATGGGTTTTGATATGATTATTAGTGAAATGGAGGCTTGATGTATATATTATGAATGTTGGTAAATGAAAATAACAAAGAGAAGTTAAAGTATATTTGTGATCGGTAATACAGATTGTGTTTTGCTAAATGGTTAGAATTAGAAGTTAGGTAATTAATTCAGACTTATTACATGTTTGTATGGCCACATAGAAAGCCAGAATGATCACAGAAACGAAACTCAAATTTTGTATGTGTTTGACGCTCAATGAATGAGCATAGTTACTTACTGAGTCATTATGACTCACAAGCCAACAGTGTTTGAGTTTTGCAGATTGGTGACCAGATCGGTCAACCAGATACATCAAAGCTTAAAGAGCCGGATATCAGTGCTGCAGTCAGCCAGTCACCAGGTCTTGGGGGATCTAAGTGTGGTTGTAAAGAGTTTTAAGTTGAATAAGATTGAGTTGTTGTACAGAGTTTAAGTTTGTAAAAGTTTTTGTTTATACACATTTTTGGCCATCGATCCCAGTGGTATTATGTCTTGAATTGATTATTTTAGTGTTATCTTGTGTGTTGGGCCCTATAGGTTGTATTGAGGTGCTGGACTTTGATCCAGGTTGCATGACTTTTAGTAGAGGTTATGATGAATTTTCGTCAGAGTCAATGGCTTATGGAGGCGGGATTAGCCTGTCTCCTGCCGGTACATCCTGGCTTAGGCGGGATGTTACAAAGATGGTATCAGAGTAAAGGTTTATAGAGTGTCGGTGACTGCAGGTGCTGGCTATTCGACTATCTTAATAAGTAGATGTTTTTTTAGACCATATCGGTCTTTGTTTGTTGTTTGGATTTAGTATGCCCAGGTCAGGATTCGAGGAAGAATCCTATATAAGGAGGGGTGAATGTAACATCCCGAGTTATTTTAGCATTTTGTGACGATTTTATTTTCGCATTAAAGGTCGCTTCTGAACTCGAAATTCATTTTTTTTGTAAGTTAGGGAATTTTTCAAGAGGTTGATTATAAGATAGATAATAATCAAACTAAAGAGGTTTTACGAAATTCAATAAATCAATATTAATTGACTTAGATATTTTTATTGCATATAGACGTGTAATGCACTTATATATTAAGCATATATACACACTTAATTAGTAAATGTACACATGCAAAGAACAAAAGGAAAGAAAAGTGACAAGTGGAACATTAATATACACACATATTTCATTGCACACACCTCACACAATATACACATATATTATTACACACACACAGCCAATATACACACAGGTGGAAAGAAAATAGAATGGAGGGAAAGAAAAATAAAACATAGGAGGAAAATGGGGGAAGAATCGAGAGAGAGGGGGGTAGAGCATGAGGAAGAAATAGGAAGGGATGAGAAGAATAAAAAAGAATAAAAATGAAAAGATGCAAGAATAAGACTAAAAGGAGACCGAAACAGAGAGTTAAGGAACGAAGGTGCAGACCGAAGCAGAAGAGAAAAAGCAGGAAAGAAAGAGAGAGGAAGAAGAGGAAAGAAATGGGTTGGACCGAGAAGAAGAAGGTAAGTATACTATGCAGTAATTTTCTTGAGTTTGGGTATGATAAGAAATTGAATGAATGAAATATTAAGACGATAGAAACATGCTAAAGTGAATTAAATTTTGTTTTATGTTTACAATTAAAAGAAGTCGGTTGATTTAAAGAATCAAATTGGGAAAATTGGCCATAATTCTAGGAAATATGATGTTTCAAGTGTGAAAGGAAGTAAAGGAGACAAAAGCCCCAAAAATCTTCCTTGCATAGTCGAATGTTAAGGAAATTTAGGGGTTATGGAAATTTTAAATTTTCTAGGGAAAAATCTTTAATTTTTACTTCTATTAAGTTAGTTAATTTAGAAATTACACTTATTTTAAGTGTTCAACTTCATTTGATGCTGTGTTATTGAGTGGTTTTGTTAAGTCTATCCTAATATGTTCTAAGGTTGTTAGTGGTGTATTTTAGATGTCGTGTGGTGGTTCATTTTGAGTAAATGAAACGAATTTTGGAGCTTGGATGATGGGCTAAGTTTCGGCTAACTGGAGGGTATTTGAAAGAAGTTTTAGTTTAATAGGTGATTATCTGAAGTGGCTAATGTGTTTGAGAAATCTTATAAATGACACTAAGTAAATACTTTGTTGGTAATTAATTTAATTTAATGTCTCATGATCATTTTGAAAGAAAAAGAATTGGGTAAGATATGTATGTGTATGAATTAGATATAAACGTAGGTCTTGGCATTAGTAAGGGTGTGTGGTGATAGGTTAACTTTTAAGCATGTACGAGTAACGTGTGTATTATATAAATTCTGATATGCGATGTGTGACTATTAGAAAGTATAAATGAAACTGTGTATAAAGAAATGAGATATCGAAGGCGATAAGTAGTATATTTCTTAGTAAGAAAGATAGGAAATTGAATATGTATACAAATGACAGTATAATTATTATGCCTATAGAAATATGAATTGAAAATGCATATGGATGAAGTATATGGGTTATGGCATAAGAATGGTTTGTATAATACTCACGATAAGAATGTTTGAGCATAAGTTGAATGTAAATTGCGTTGATATGATAATATTGTTGAAAAGTTAATACAAGTTAATTTGAGCATGTTGATATATATTGTGTACGTAAGCATATATAAATATAATTATATATAGATTAGTTTTGGGTGTGCATGTATATGAATGATTTCAATATGACATAGTATGCATGAACATGTATGATAATAAAGATAGGCATATAAGAAAGCATGACTGAGATTTATAAAAGCATAAGAAATGCATAGGCATGTTATGCATTAAGATTTTCATAAACCGAGTTGAAGTTAAGAATATTTTCGAAATTCAAGTACTTTAAAGAAAAGTTTCAGATGTTTCCTTTTGCAAGAAAAGTATTTCAGGAAACGATTCTTACAGTTTTGAGATTTAAAAGCATGATTTTATATTTTCGGGGCATGAGGGAAAAACTCTCCCCAGTATGTAACTTGAGATTCAGTTGGAATTGACGGATTCAGAGACATGTGCACATGTTGAGGACTGAGGGGACACTCTCAGGTCCTCCAGATGGGCTAGGGGGACGGTAATACGTAACGCCCCTAGACCCCAGTTTGAGCTTGGGTGGTAGCATAGATCCTCACCCCCAGCTCCAATTTGTGGCTTGGGGGACGACGATACGTAACGCCCCAAGACCACCAGTTTCAGGGCAGGTATGACATGCTTTGGGGGACGGCGGTACGTAACGCCCAAATGTCATGAGTTTGCATATCTGGTTCTAGGGCTTATTGGGGTACAGCGATACGTAACGCCCTCATCCGTCAGTTTTTCAGCAGACACTCAGATATCAGTTTTTCAGAAAAAAAGTTTGAAATATTTTAAAACAGTTTTCAGAGATACAGATTTCAGACAGTTACTTCAGTTTTTAGAAACAGTTTACAGATGAGTAGTTTTTAGAAACAGTTTCAAGAAAAAAACAAGTTTTAGAAAGACAAGTTTTATAAGAAGCATTAGAAAAGAGTTTTCAGGAAACGTTTTCAGAAATGAGTTTTCAGAAAGGAGTTTTAGAAAGATTTTTTTAAAAAAATGCATTTTCTAAAAGCATGACATGATATAATAGAGTTTAATTTACAAATTATGCATATAAGTCATACATTATGGTTATCATTTGAGGGGCATATAGTTGACATTAATGCATAATAGCATGACTATATCTGTGTGTATATATAATTGATGTATACATGTATTGTATGTTTACATAGAATAAATATTTTATAAAGCGTTAATGCATGATAACATGACTCCATATGCATGTATGAGTTGTTGATGATTGTATGTGAATCTTTAATAGAAATAATGTTTTATATTACTGATTTGGTGATATTTCAAGAAAGTTAAAGAAATAATGTTATGGTAATCACTTAGTCTAGATTAGTTATGAGTGTAAAAGAAAGTAAAGAGAAATTAGATTAGCGCAACAGAACCGTGATGGGTTTTGATATGATTATTAGTGAAATAGAGGCTTGATGTATATATTATGAATGTTGGTAAATGAAAATAACAAAGAGAAGTTAAAGTATGTTTGTGATCAGTAATACAGATTGTGTTTTGCTAAATGGTTAGAATTAGAAGTTAGGTAATTAATTCAGACTTATTACATGTTTGTATGGCCACATAGAAAGCCAGGATGATTACAGAAATGAAACTCAAATTTTGCATGTGTTTGACGCTCAAGGAATGAGCATAGTTACTTACTGAGTCATTATGACTCACAACCCAACAGTGTTTGAGTTTTGCAGGTTGGTGACCAGATCGGTCAACCAGATACATCATAGCTTGAGGATCCGGATAGCAGTGCTGCAGTCAGCCAGTCACCAGGTCTTGGGGGATCTAAGTGTGGTTGTAAAGAGTTTTATGTTGAATAAGATTGAGTTGTTGTACAGAGTTTAAGTTTGTAAAAGTTTTTGTTTATACACATTTTCGGCCATGGATCCAAGTGGTATTATGTCTTGAATTGATTATTTTAGTGTTAGCTTGTGTGTTGGGCCCTATAGGTTGTATTGAGGTGCTGGACTTTGATCTAGGTTGCATGACTTGTAGTAGACGTTATGACGAATTTTCGTCAGAGTCAGAGGCTTATGGAGGCGGGATTAGCCTGTCTCCTGCCGGTAGCATCCTGGCTTAGGCGGGATGTTACACAATCATATAGGACTGGACCTAGATAGAAGTGAATATCTTATAATATCTGTTAAATAAAGAAATTCATTTCAATCTATTAGATGGTCATATATGGATTGATCTAAATCGTGAGTGTACTACAAACTCATGCATGACAAACTATGTCTTTTAATTTACAAATGTGAGATTAGTGTAGAAATATCGACAATAGCTATGTACTTTGGGGACATGATTTGGTGTGTAACTAAGGACGTTTACATAGATATGAAGTTCACTCTTTCTAGCAAGAAGTAGAGAGTATCTTCCTTAAGGGTTGATTCGGTACTTGAATGATTAGAGCGCTCGAGTCTTTCTATTATAAATAGAAAGATAAATATTCATAATAGAAATGAATGAATCATTAATTAGAGAATCAATGGTACCTAAGGTAAAAATAATTAGAGGGGTATAACATATATTGTGACCTGGCTCTAATTATGAGATACTCATGAAAGGTCAATCCATATGTAATGACTATATTGATGGACACCGACGCAGTTCGGCTTATTTTATATCTACAGCGACGAGAGTGCAACTTCAAATTTTTATTGGAATAACTTGAAATTAATAATTTGGAATATTTAATTAATGATTTTAATTAATATTATGGGATTATTGGAGCTCGAAACTGCAGTCCATTTGGTCTTTGTGCTAGCTCGACATACTCAAGCAAACTAAATTAAATTGGATGGTCCAATTATAAACTCACAGCAATGCAATTACTAATGTGATTAATAATTATATTCACACTTGAAACTTATATTAATTTTAATATAAGTTTTTTTTATGGTGATTCTGAGATAATTATTAAAATCATATACTAACTTTTAATATATAGTTTCAAGTGTGACAAAATAATAATATTAATAATATTTATACAAATGTGAGTATATAATTAGACTATCCAATTATAATAAATCCGCTAAAGTATATTGAGCTAGCACAGGGACCAAATAGACCTACGGTTCCGAGCTGCAATAATCTCGAAATATTAATTAAGCTCTTAATTAAATATTCTGAATTATTAACTCCGAGTTATTCTACTAAAAATTCGAAGTTGCACTCTCGTTGTCGCAAATAGTATATTAAGCCGAACCTCGTCTGTGTCGATCGATATAGTCACTACATATATATTAACCATTCACGGGTATCTCGTAATTAGAGTCGGGTAATAATGTCTGTTATACCCCTCTAATTATTTTTACCTTAAGTACCATTGATTCTCTAATGAACGATTTATTCATAACCATTATGAATTTTAATCTTTATATTCGTAATAGAAATACTTGAGCGCTCTAACCGTTCAAGTACCGAATCAACCCTTAAGAAAGATACTCATCTACTTCTCCCAAGAAGGAGTGAACTCCATGTCTATGTAAAACTTCCACAGCTACACACCAGACCATGTCCCCAAAGTACGTAGCTATTGGTCGGGACTGCTACACTAACCTCACCTTTGTAAATCAAAGGACATAGCCTGTCATGCAGGAGTTCGTAGTACACTTAGGATTAAGATCAATATATATGACCATCTAGTAGATTGAAATGACTTTCTTTGTTTAACGGATATTATAAGAATGTCATTTCCATCTGGGTCCATTCATATATGATCACATCATATAAGGTGCATTCATTCTCATGTCTCTACATGGACGATCCTGGATGAAAGTCGCCATACAAATATAGAATGGACCGCAGCTATAGACAATCCACAAACAAAGTACTCGCTTTGTTTGCTCTCTATGGACTATTTAAGATTACAAACTTCAGACCTAAATTCTCTTGTGTATGACACTCATACACTAAGTCTGAAGGTACATAAGTAATCTAGGGTAATCAATATAATTTATAATATGCGAAATTAAAACAAACACTTTGATAAATGAATAATGCATCATTTTATTTCAAAACATATATAACCGTTTACTTTCATGTAACTCTAAGGCATACATCCCAACAATAACTACAAACAACTACGTGCTCAGCACGATTAAAATTATACATATGATACAAATAAATAAAACTAAGGCTGTGGTGATCCACTGTCTTCAAGACGCCTCTAGTAATCTTCTAACTCTTTAAGTCCAATATGAACCTGCAAAACTAGCAAAATGTTGGGGTGTGAGCTATAAAGCTTAGTAAGTAGCTCATATCTTTTGTAAAAATATTAAGTAATTGTAAGAACATAAATAGAATTCAGATATATGTAACAAAAACTTATAAATCCTATCTCAAACTGATGGCGGTTTACGTATATTATACCATGATAATTTACTCATTGTAGTGAATACAATATTGTAGTAAGCTTATATTCTCGGTTCCATACTATACTACGTATCTACAAAATTATAGCATCTCATTACCTAATTACTTACCAAACCACCCAAACTCGTGGCTAAGGCCATCCCAAACCCGTGGTGGTTTAGTCAGCTTAAACTATAACTAGTTACTTCATATAGATTACGTGAACTAAAACGTAAGCATTTGCCAACTATGAGTTGTTGATTATTATGAAACACTGAGCTGAAACCTCAGAACTCTATACAACATAAGATACCAGTGCTTAATACCATCCATTGAAATCCTCACAAACTGTATTCTAAATGTGATAAACACCCAACACCCGACCCTTGCATTAATATCACAAATCGTCCAAGCATCTCAACATAAAAATTATACATAATGCATACTTATAGCATACTACCATCTTACTCATCGAATCAGAACTAGATACAACTGAACTTACATATCAAAGAAAATATCCCCACCAGATAGGGGAACCAGCTGTGCAGGGGCCAAATTCTGAAATCTCATAAGGATAGAGTATGTAACAGCTAGAATTTTTATGTCTAAAATTCATAAAAATTTGATACAAACTCTGAAAATTGTATGGATTTATAATATAAGAAATCCCATATGTTGGAAAATATCAAAGCCAACTGGGAGTATAACTGAATTAAAAATATGTGATGGTATACAATATCAATTATCATGTACATGAAATTCCAATTTAGTTATCGATTGGAAATCAATTCTTTTATAAAAGTAAACAGTTATGCAAAAGGATTATCATGAAAATCTCTATACAACTGATAAAATTAATTCCATAACTAGTGAAATCAAAACCCACATACTATATAAAACTGTAAAACTCTTGTGTAAAATTTTGAATTTCTATAGTTAGAAATCACATAAAACCTTCTAAAAAAATTCTTTTATCTGAAAACTTTAAAGTCACTGTAATAACTTGGTGATTAGGGGTGTTACGTATCACTGTCCCCGTAGACACCTGTGTGAAATCCTTTGTAGAATCTGAATTTTTGGGGCGTTACGTACCGCCGTCCCCTTAAGCACCTAAATTCCTCTGTAAAATCTAATGTTTAGGGGTGTTACGTATCACCGTCCCCCCAAGCACCTATCTGAAATCCTCTGTAAAATTTTATATTTAAGTGCGTTACGTATTGTCATCCCCCTAAACACCTAACTAGTGCCATGGGGCGTTATATATTGCCGTCCTCAATGATAATGAGGTTGAGATCTATGGGTGTTACATATCATCGTCCCCTAGTCTCGAATCTAGATATGCACTGGAGTCTAGGGCCATTACGTATCGCCGTCCCCCTAGCCTCAAATCTGTATTTGGCCATATCTTTGTAGCTAGAATCCAGGGTCATTACATATCACCATCATCTAGTCTTGTATATGTATATGTCCATGTGTAGTATATCTTTCTCTGGGTATACAAAATGCATATGCATCATCATAGCAACCATATGAATATGTAATTCATGCGATGTAGTGCAATGCAAATGCAATGCCATTATCTATATACACATCGGCACAGTCAATTATGAGCCGGTGACATCTCACTAATCCAATAAATACAAAGTGGGCTCATGCCCCATTTCAACAAACACATCCATATGAAAAATGCTTGCACATTTCATCAAACATATCAACACATTTCATATAACTGGATCCACACTTAGATCAAAGCTGTTCCGGCCCAAAAACTAAGCTGAAATCTGGAAAACTTCATTAAAACCCTTCTACATCTCGAGTACTGAATATTCTTTACTTGAAGATTTGCTTATCTTTGAAAATGAAACAAAAGGTTATACTAACTTTTCATACTGAAACTAGCTTATTAAAACTTAAACATAATAATTAACAAACAAAATCAATCAAACGTAAGTCATCACCAAAAAATTATCTATGGAGTTTGACTGCATAATTTATTAGCTATACTTCTTAAAAATCTAACTACAGAAACATTCGCTATGTCTATTTCTAGTCCTCAATTCACGAATACGTGTCACTTTGACATCGGGGTTGTCAAAGACACACAATAATACTAGAACATCTATAACCGGATATCAAGTGTCGATTTCGTATTTGTTCCTCTTATAGCTTGCTATCTAGAAACCCGACACTATGTATACTTTTAGATAATCTGTTTCTATACTTGCTCTTCACAAATCTCAGTGACTGTACTTTTAGAAACTCTCACTTCATGCATTATAAGACATCATAACTACTGTTATATATTTTTATGAGCCTGTAATCTATATACATATCTAAACACACAAACAACTATCGTACCTTGTCTACCTAAGGCGAGTTCACAGTGAGGTACTAACCTGGGGTCCATGCTATCCTTTATCTTTCCCCATCTATAACAAAAAATACGGACATTTAGAGTCGTTAATCATGGAAAACTTACTGATAGCATAAACTCCCCAACCTTCTGGGAAAACCCAAGTTAAATATTTTTTCAGTTTCATTACTCATAATACATCATATTACATTATTAAACATTGTTCTATGTCAATCCAGAAACTCAGATATGCAAATTACGCATTTTCGAAAAATCTTCCGAAAACGCTGTAGAAGAAACCTAAGCCCTCCAAACCTCCTTGGAATTACTCAAATAATATAGTATCATCATAATTAATCTATATCCTTAATTATGTTCATTAAAGTACAGATGCATGTGAAACTTGATTTTACCGGAAACTCACTTACTTATCGGATCGATCAAATTCGCTCTGATTTCTCTCGGAATCTACCATATATGCAAATTCAATATACTAATGCTCAAACAATTCATTTTATATCTTTATGCCACTCTACGAAGCTACTGGAAACATCTGAATATTTAGCGAAAAACTTGAAATTAGCGACTTTTTACCCGGAGGTCTTACCAAGATTTCGAGGCCATATACTGACTCCAAACGATCCCACGAACCTGCTGGAATTGACGGAATTCAAATCGAAGTTAGTGTCCACACAAAGGTTATTGTTCATCACATTTTTTCTCCTCATTTTACGTGCAACCGAGCACAAATAAGAAAATCATCACCGCCTTCTTATAGTACTCTCCGAGAGATTCGATTTGGAAGGTGTTTCGAGCCGTGAAATGAAGCGATGAGCCGGGATCGAAAAGTTAAAGCTCACACCTCTCTCCTTCATGTTCTCACCGTCGGTGGTAATCTGCGGCTGTTATCGGCCACCACAAGACAGAGGGGTGGTCGGCACACCCTTATGGACTATCGCACCGGTTGGTGATGGCCGGCAAGCTGCTGACGCCACCAGGGGACTCTTAAACGTGATTTTGAGGATGGGGGTCTGGTGGAGGTATTTGGTTTCTTTTGCCATTTTTGTGATTTCTGGAAAATTCGATGTATTTATAGAAATATTTCTAAAAATTGCATTCCAGTCCCTGTATATTGCAAACAGGCCCATATCATTGGTGTCTTTCGGAAATTCATATATTTGAGGTCTTTGTGCTGTAAATTTCGAAAAGTAATCAACACAAAAGTTGTTCCTCTTGGAAAAAAGAGTCTGATGGTTTATAAATCAGCTAAATCGGAGTTTGTTCCAACCAAATAACTTTATTCGTATAGAATAATATACATAATTCACGTGAGCGGTTCTTTCATGTCACGTGATTTCCAATGCATCAAATCTATATTTTAAAATATTTCGTGCTATATTTCAATATTTAAACTCTTATTTTTTGATATAGTGTCTCCCCGAGACCCGATCTACAATACAAAATCTTCCGGAAGAGTTTCTGAATTTATGGATATTACAATTCTTCCCTCCTTATAAAATTTTGTCCTCGAAATTTATCCATCCTTACACATGTCGATCTGATTCATAATGCATACTCAAAAACTCTGTAATCCATTTCTAGAAATTATCTAGCTCTATTCATCATTCACATACTTACCTATTGAGGCTAAGGGCTAACCCTTTTTTCATATCTATAGTCTTCAATTGTCCATCAATGGTAAACTATGCTAACTTGGTTCTTAACCAGAGAACCTAACTAACCAGTAATTGTGAGGGTTTAACACACCTCTTCTGACTTCAAGCACAACTACGAGACTATTCTGAATCCTTAGTCTTAAAGGTCTCAACCGCGTGCCTTAGAATCGCTAATAACCCTCTTGCCTTACAAAGGACTAATATTGTTATTTTATGTCTGCTCCGGATTCTCCAGTCTCAATTGGATCACAAAAGCCTTACCTTACAATACTCTCTTCTGATATGGAAACAACTAGTCTATACACATCAAACTAAGTCATCCATAGACTCCAATATACTCGAGCTATGCACCAAGTAGAAAATCATCTAATACTAAAGGAAACATTTATATTACATACAAAGACCTACCTAGTCTATACAAAACAGAGGACATTCTCTGACAGCCAGATACCCCACAGTGCAGTCACTGACTCTAGATCATGCTACTGACTTTTAAACCACGCTCTGATACTAACATTGTAATATCCCATCTGAAGCCAGTATTCTACCGGCAGGAGATAAGAAAATCCATCTTCATAAGCCTCTGATGCTACTAAAATTTCGGCATGACCTCTGTTGAAAATCATGATACCTAGATCAAAGTCTAGCACCTCGAGGTGACCTATAATTAAATTCAAAAGCAACCAATCTCACTCATTTACAAATAGGCCTCCGGTCTGAAAAATATCAACTCATAAGAAAATAGGCCTCCAGCCTAACATTAGACAGACAACTACAAACAAAAATGCTCAGCAAGATTAATATTATACATCTGATAAAAATAAATAAAATTAAGGTTGTGGGAGGCCATAACTTATCGCACAATAATACAACGACTCAAGACCAACTTGACTGCATCGGGTTGTCTTCAAAACACCTCTAGTAATCTTCTAACTCTTTAAGTCAAATGTGAACCTGTAAAATTAGCAAACTATTAGGGTGTGAGCTATAAAGCTCAGTAAATAGCTCATGTCTTATGTAAAAAATATCAAGTAACTGTATGAACATAAATAAAATTCAGATATATGTAAATAGACACAAATATATGAATCTTATCTCTACCTGATGGTTGTTTACGTATATTATACCATGATAACTTACTCATTATACTGAATACAACATTGTAGTAAGCTTATCTTCTCGGTTCCTCACTATACTACGTATCTAAGTAATTCAGGCATCCCATCAACTTATTACCTACTAAACCACTCAAACCCGTGGCTAAGGCCATCCCAAATCCGGGGTGGTTTAGGCAGCTTAAACTATAGCCAGTTACTTTATCTGGATTAAGTGAGCTAAAATATAAGCATTTTCCAACTATGAGCTATAAAACTTTTACTGAAACACTGAGTTGAAACCTCGGATCTCTATACAATATAAGATATCGGCGCTTAATTGCATCCATTGGAATACTCACAAATTGTATTCTAAATGTGATAAACACCCAATGCTCGACTCTTGCATTAATATCACAAATCGACCATTCATCTCAACATATAAATTATAGATAGTAGATACTTATATCATACTACCATCTTACTCATCGAATCAGAACTAGATATAATTGAACTTCCATATCAAATAGAATATCTCCACTAGATATGGGAATCAGCTTTGCAGAGCCCAAATTCTGGAATCACATACAGATAGAGAAACAACTGCATCTTGCCTCGTGAGGCAGGCTATATGTAAACGCTTGAATTTCTATGTCTAAAATTCGTAAAACCTTAATACAAACTCTGAAAACTGTATGGATTTGTAACATAAGAAATTTCATATGTTGGAAAATATCAAAGCCAGTTGGGAGTATAATCGAATTCAAAATTAGTGATGGTATACAAGATCAAGTAGTATCAAAATCCTATACATGAAATTCCAATTTGGTAATCGGTTGGAAATCAATTTTTTTATAAAAGTAAATAATGATGCAAAATGATTATCATGAAAATCTACATACAACTGATAAAATCAATTTCATAACTAGTGAAATCAAAACCCACGTACTATATAAAACTGTAAAACTCTTGTGTAAATTTTTGAATCTCTGTAGTTATAAATCACATAAAACCTTCAAAAAAATTATTTTATTTGAAAACGTTAAAAGGTAATGTAATAACTTGGTGATTAGGGGTGTTACGTATCGCCGTCCCCCTAAGCACATGTCTGAAATCCTCTGTAAAATCTGATGTTTAGGGACGTTACATAAATTCCTAACTAGTGCCATGAGGCATTACGTATTGCCGTCCCCCATGACACTGAGGCCGAGATCTAGGAGAGTTACGTATCACCGTCCCCTTAGTTTCGAATCTGGATTTTCACTGGAGTATAAGGGCATTACATATCGTCGTCCCTCTAGTCTTGTATCTGTATCTGTCCATATGTATTGTATCTCATTTCATGCTTTATAAGACTTCATAACTGTTACATATTTTTATGAGCCTCCAATCTATACACATATCAAAACACACAATCAACTATCGTACCTTGTCTACCTAAGGCAATTTCACAATAGGTACTTACTGAGGTCCATGCTATCCTTTCTCTTTCCCCATCTGTAACACACAATACGGACGGTTAGAGTCATTAATCATGGAAAACTTACCGATAGAATAAACTCCCTAACCTTTCGGGAAAACCCAAGCTAAATATTTTTTCAATTTCATTACTTATAATACATCCAATACTCATATTATATCATTAAACATTGTTCTATGTCAATCCAGTAACTCAAATATGCAAATTACGCGGTTCCGAAAGTTTCTGAAAATGTTGTGGAAGGAATCTAAGCCCTTCGAACCTCTCTGGAATTACTCAAATAATATCGTATCATCACAATTAATCTATATCCTTAATTATGTTCATTAAAGCACATATGAATGCAAAACTTGATTTTTCTGGAAACTTGCTTACTTATCGGATCGATCAAATTTGCTTTGATTTCTCTTGGATTCTACCATATATGCATATTCAATATACTAATGTTCAAACAATTCAATTTATATCTATACGCTATTTTATGAAGCTACTGTAAACATCCGAATATTTTGCGAAAAATTTGAAATTATTGATTTTTTTATCGAGAGGTCTTATCGAGATTTCGAGGCTATTACGGACTCTAAACAATCCCACGAATACACGGGAATCAATGGAATTGAATCGGAGTTACTGTTCACACAATTTTTACAATCTATCACCTATTTTCTCCTTATTTTGCGTGCAACCGAGCATGGATCAGAAAAACCATCATAGTGATCTTGTAGTACTCTCCAAGAGCCTAGATTTGGCGGGTGGCTCGGGCCCTGAAACGAAGCGACAAGCTAGGATGGAAAGGTTGAAGCTCTTGTGTCTCTCATTCACGTTCTCGCTGTCAGCGGTGATCTGGGGCTTTCACTGGCCACCACAAGGCAGAGGGATGGATGATGCACCCTTCTGGACCGTCGGGTCGGTCGGCGATGACTGGCAGGCCGTCAGCACTACAATGATTTGGTTTCTTTTGCCATTTTTGTGATTTCTGGAAAATTTGAAGTATTTGTAAAAAGTTTGTGAAAATTACATTTTTGTCCCCGCGTATTGCAAACAGGCCCCTATCATTGGTGTCTTTTGGAAATTCATATATTTGAAGGCCTTCTGCTACAAATTTCGAAACGTTCTCAACACGAAAGTTGTTCCTCTCAGAAAAATAAGTCTGATAGTTTGAGAACCAGCTCAATCAGAGTTTGTTTGTTGTATTTATAACCCAACTAACAAACTTTCTCCGTATAGAATAATATACATAAATCATGTAAGCACTTCTTTCATGTCACGCGATTTCCAATGCATCAAATCTCTATTTTAAAATATTTCGAGCTATATTTCAACAATTAAACTTTTATTCTTTAATAAAGTCTCACCCCGAGACCTCATCTGCAATACAAAATCTTTCCGGAAGAGTTTACGAATTTATGGATATTACATAATCAATACCATCATCCTGACCCTGAAACTAAGATCTAGGGGCGTTACGTATCATCGTCCCCCTAGTCCTACAACTACATGGGCACACATATATATTCGTCAAATCCAATATTCATAAATTCCAATATCCATCAATTCCAATATCAAAATAAAAATCATCGGTATTGAAATCAATAACATTCCTCAAAATACTTTTGAAAACATTCTCATCAAAATCCTTTGTGCTCAAAATCTCAAATCTCTTAAATACCTTATGTATTTCCTTTAAAAGCATGAAAAAAGTAAAGAACTAAATATCCTATGCAAATCATAAAACTTTGAGCTCATTAAGAAATAATTGAAATAGGTAAATTATGAAAGCAAGTACTCCACTCACAGTACAATGGCAAGTCGGGGGGCGGTACATGGCTTGGTTGATGAGTGGCATTTATATCACTATTTCTCACTCATTTGACCTAATGTTTTGTATTGTTTCTCGAGATTTATGAACGTTTTGATGTGTTTTGTTGTTATTTTGCAGATAAATAAAGTTTGGATAGCACTGGAGGCAATTTAGGGCAAAACCGGACAAAAATGCGTCAGCATGGATATTTTGGTCTTTTGCGCGTCGCGACGCCCGGACCTTCAGCGTCGCGACGCCTCGTGTGCACCGAATCTGCTAATGTACGTCGGGTCAACGGTCAATAATTTGAAAAGTTTGACTTTGCTAAAATGCGTCGTGCCACGTGTCGCCATCACAACGAATATGCTAAAATACGCTGGTGCCACGTGTCGCGATCTAAAGGTACCGACAATCGCCCTCCACACGTCAGCGTGATGTCACCAATGACGTCATGAACAGTGCCACGTCATCAATGACGTCAACTTCATAATTGAGTTCCAGCCGCTATGACACGTGTCGACCATATCCTCTTATCCGAATCGCTACGTGTCAAGCTGTCCTTGTGCCACGTCTTATTGTTCCAGCGTCGCGACGCTGGAGCCTTGAGCGTCACGACGCCCAACCCTTATCTGCGCCTATAAATTCAGCTCGAAATCTCAGAATTCGACACACTTGTCTCTCTCTTCAATTCTCTCTAAAGAGAGAGTTTCTCTCTCTTCTTTTAGTTTTTTTTAGTTTTTTAATTTTTAGTTTTGTAAATAATTTTAATTACGTTTTGTAATAATAGTAATTTAATTTTTACCTTTTACTTTTTATGGTTTTTACTATTCACCATGTTGAAGTAACTTCCCCAGCTAGGGTGAAAGGTAATTCTTTTACTGTTACTATTTAAATTAATCTCCCTTAAAAATAATATATTCACTATTTAAAATATTGACTTAATAAGGGATACCGCTATATTGGTCGGTTGGTAATTCATTTTTAATCTGGTTTAAACCTGACTAATCAAGGATACCGCCAGATTGGTCGGTTGGTAAATTTAATTTTGGTTCCGCCTTAATGGCTGGTTGGACTTAATTTGACTTAATCAGGATACCGCCAGATTGGTCGGTTGGTAATACTATCACAAATTTATATATTATTTTATGGGAGATATCTAAATTAGTAGTAGTAAAAGTAATTCATTTTACCTTAGCATTTTATTTTATTGTAATTTATTTTTCAGCTTTTACTTTATGTCTTTTACTTTTATGTTTTTACTAGCCCTAGTTATGTGTTAGTTATATGGGGTTGTGATGAATTCTAATATCACCGGTTTATAAGGAGTTATTTTATAGTTTGGGTAATTTAAAGGTTTACTTATTAAGTCTTAAGCTTAATGCTTCTTGTTGTCTGATCACCAATAAGATTGATGTGGTAAATCTAAAATGAACTAGACATAGGGATTTTAGGTTTCAGCCTTAGACTTAATAGCCCACGATCTTCCTTGAGGATAGATAACCCTTTAATAGATTTTCTTACAGGATAGGAATATACATGTCGGGCGGGGGTAGCCATAATTGGAACTTAAACTTAATGAATCCATATAATTGGTTGACATAGACATATGGTTCAATTGGGTTAAACTGGGTATTTGTGTCTGACCATCGGAAGAGGCTTTTACATAATTTAGTGTTCCAGGTTAGTAAACTGATTTATTACACAAACATAAAATAACCATTTCATCTTTTAAAAGATATTAGAAGGATTCACAACCCTAGATCTTTGTGTCTTTTGTTATTTTCCTTAGTATTTTCTTTTGTCTTTTTATTTATTTATTTAGCAAATCTACAATCAACCAAATCAATCAATCAAGCAATCAATTCCATTCTCCCTTTAATTAGATATTTGTAAATAAATAGATTCAACAATTAATAACAATAGTAGGAATTAAGTCCTTGTGGGATCGATATTTTTATACTACTTGAACGATACGTGCGCTTGCGTTATACGTGTGTGTTTACGCCGGTCAAGTTTTTGGCGCCGTTGCCGGGGACTTATATTTCTTGAGTTATTAATTTTGAAGCTATCTGATTTACTTGTATCTAATTTTCCTTATTTTTATTTCTTTCTTTTGTTTTCAGGTGTTTGAAAAAAAAATGGAACACTACTGGGAGATTGAAAGATCACGAGTTTTACAAGAAGATACACCCCACATCTGGGAGCAACAGTCTGGTTTTCTTAGGCCTGTTGTCCAGCCCAATGATTATCACTGGATGCCAGAACCAAGCAATACTACATTTGCTCAACAGAACTCATTGGAGAGATGTGACATATGTAATGGTAACCACCCAAGAGATTATTGCGAGTACAATTACAATCCAGGGTGGTAGAGCTATCAAAATCATTCATGGTACGAAGAACCATCACATTTTCCATCTTATCCACCATCTTCCTTCGATCCTTATCAAGAACCAGAACCATCCGAGGAAGATCAATTGATTCACATGTTCAAAGAACAAGCAGCTCGATTTGACGCACAAATTCAGAGTAACACAGAATCCATACAGAGAATGACATATCAGATCAGAAAATTCACAGAAAACCAGAACTATATACCTCAAGAACCTGTTTCAAATGACACTGATGAAGCCTTCGAGTACCAATCATTTCACAATGACACTTCAACAGAGGAGGAGGCTGAGCAGTATCAACAACCAGAGGATCAAACTTTCAATCCTCAAAATGAAGATCTTGGAGATTCCATTGCACAAATGTTTGAAGAAGATCTACTCGAGCCAATCATTTCACTCAGATCAGAGGATGAAGACCTAATGTCAGACACATCTTGTCATCCTCAGGAAGAGCAAGAAACAAAGCAAATGGATGAGCAACTGTTAGACCAAATTGAAGATCCGGAGCATTCAGGAGAAACATCGCTGTTTTGGGGAGTACAAATCAAAGATATCACCCAGAAGCTTGACAAAATGGAACTTCCATTTCAAGTCAAGCATCATACGAGACCTCCTGATTTTATTTTTTTCTTTGTAGGAATCACTGGAACAACAAGGAGTAAAAATGTGGCACAAGCACTAAATATGACAAAATTCTTTTTGTCACTTTTCCGTTGGAAGAGACCATTCAAAAGTAACGCTCACGGGATTGTCTTTAATCGGACATCCAAAACGACACTGAAACCTCATTGACAAATAGATTTCAGTCACGTGTGGCTGAAGACGTAAAATTTAGCGCTAGCAGGGAGGCAACCCATGCAATTTGTTGTAATTTATTTTTCATATTTTATGTGAACTTTTTAATTTTGTGTGTTAGTTTTGCAGGAAAAATAAAAACGGAATTTTTCAGGACAAAGCAAGCCAGTACAAGCGGGATTATTTCAAAATAAAAATTTGACAAAATCACGAAGATACAAAGTCAATCCAGAAGAGACGAACGAGTAAGGAGTCAGCTCTTAGGACGCATCCCTATGGATTTATCTGTCACAAGACAAGGTTTTGCCAAAAAAAAAAAAAATCCCGCGTCAAAACCCTAACCCTAAATAACCAAGTGTCGCGACGCTAACTCGATTCAGAGACACAAAACAGGACGCTGACAGCATCTCCTTTCACTCTTCATCTTCTTCAAATCTTCAAAAACTGCAACACCCATAGCCGACCTTCATCCTCAACCACCAACCACACAAAGCCGAAACTCACTTCCACAACATCAAATCACCACCAGCCGTACCAACATCACCAAGATCCAGCCACCATAGCTGAGCATCCATCCCCACCGTGAGCCTCACCACCGAGATCCACAGCCACAACCTTCGCCAAGTCAAACACCAAACACCACCTACAATCAAGATCCAAAACCGATCTTCATCAAAACTCACTGCCGACCAAACTTACCACAAACTAAATAGCATTCCACAGCCGTGCAACCGAAACCAAGGAGACCAAATTACCGTGAACAAGTCAAACTTCAAAAATCGACCGAACCTCACACCACAGGAACAAAGAAACCGTGAGCCGAGCACCAATAACCCATATCAACCGAGCCACCAACGAACCAAGCCGAGATCCACCGAGACTGCAACTGTCTCGCCTGAACCGCACAACCACCGTTGAGACCAAAACCATCTTCATCCTTGTCGAGACCTTCATCACCGTAACTGAGCCCTTCCTTCACCGATTCACAGCCGAGACACCCAAACCGAGAACCAAGAGAAGCCGAGACCACCACTGCCAGCAACTGATTCGGCCAAGTCACAATCCGAGCAACACAACACCAGAAGCCGTGAACCACCGTCACAGCCACCGACTCTTCACTGCCGAGAGTACCACCACTGCCAAAATCAAAACTGAAATTACGGTAATGATTTGATAAAAATTTGATTTGGTAATTGGGATTGAATTTGGTGATTTGGTTGTTTATGACTTGGTATTGCAAGGACTGGAATTGCGAAGTGTTGATATTTGACAAATTGATTCGTAGTAATTGGGGGAGAAGTGCGGAGAAAGATTGATATTTGGAGTGTTTGGTGATTGAGTGTTTTGTGTTGTTGTGGATTGTTGGAAAAACAGAGGAGATTCTGCCAAATTTTCAGAAAAATGCCAAAAAGAGCGAGGGGTTCGACGTCTGCAGAACCTAATTTTGATAGTTTTAAGTTTGTCTCAGCGGCTGCAGAGCAGCGCTATGAGAGGGGATTGACAAAGAAGGTCGGGATCATTGAGAGAGGTTTTGAGATTCCCTCTGAGTTATTTCCAGATATAGACAGGGTGATTGCCAACAGACACTGGCAGAAACTTTGCCAGCAACCCAAACCGGCGTGTATCACAGTTGTCCGAGAGTTTTATGCGAATGCTGCTCAGCATGTCGCTTATCAGGTTATGGTGAGAGGGAGACAAGTTGCCTTTGACTCGGTGACGATCAATAAATTTTATGGGATCCCGAAGATGGAGGTGGATGATTATACGGCAACGAGGAATGAGATTGAGATATCGCAGATGACAGATGAGTTATGTATCCCCAATGCCACCTGGGAAATGAGCAGCGGTGGGGAATACATGAAGATGAGCTCCAGGTTTCTTAAACCAGATGCGAGAGTTTGGTTTCACTTCCTCACGAGATCACTCATTCCGGGTACCCACATCACTTTTGTCACCAGAGAGAGGATGGTTCTGTTGTACTGTTTGATAACGGGACTATCCATTGACGTGGGAGTGCTTATTTCTACAAATATTGTTTGGGCTGCTACCCAGTCGCAAGGTGGACTGTATTACCCTTACCTGATCACTTCCTTATGCACTTTGGGTATGGTTCCAGTTGACCCGCAAGAAGAACCTATGCAGCCCATGACAGCTCTGACTCCCCGACTGATATAGCAGCTTCGAGCAGAGAGACAAGCTCAAGCTGGAGCATCTTCTTCCGCACAGCAACAACAACCACTTCAGCCACCACAAAGATCATCAAGGCCTCGCACTATTTCTCATTAAATTCGTCGTTTGGGATCTCGTGTGTATTATATGCTTCAATATAACAGAGCAATCGGCCATGCACTACAACAAATGGCAAATGATTTGCACATTACTGTTCCACAGTTCCCAGACCCACCATCTGACGACAGCGACGAGGAGGAGACTGACACGTAAACTCGGTACCATTGTTCCTACCTTTTGTTTATGTTTTGAACGCATTGGGGACAATGCTTAATTTAGGTTTGGGGGTGCAATGTTTTTGTGTTAAAACTTTCCGTTAAAATTTTTCATTTATGCAACAAAATTCCGTTAAAATCAAAGAAATGAGGGAATTAGTTGATCAGTATCTTGTTTTTAGTTTGTATGTTATTTTTAGTTTTTAGTCCAAAATTTTTCGAAAAATACAAAAAAAAATTGAAAACTTTTCAAAAATTACAAAAATATTTTGCGTTTTTGTGTTTTTTTTTAACTAAAAATGTGAAATTCGTAAAAGATAGCCGAGTAAGGAGTTTCCACTCCTGAGACGTATCTCAAACCTATTTCGAAACAAGTTAATTTTTGTTTATTTCATTTTAAATTATTTAATTTGTGAATTCTCCATAATACTGACTAAAAGGAATCTTCATATGCTCAGTTGGCAGATATTATCAACATACATGGAAACATACGGACATGAGCTAAAATTGAAAAGTTTGTAATATTCAGTTCTCTAGTTTAATTGGAGAAAGCATCTCAAAAAGCAATGGGATAAAAAAAAACGTCTGAGATCCGAGTTATTAAGTCTGTAAGGGTGTTTTAACACCTAGTGCCCTAAAACCAACTGGTTTGGGAGTCACTGGCCCAAAGCTCGCTACATGGATCAAAGATGCTGCAAAAATATATATATCTGAAATCTGAGTAATTAAGTCCGTAGGGGTGTTTTAACACCTGGTGCCCTAAAGCCAACTGGTTTGGGAGCCATCGACCCAAAGCTCGTTACATAGACGGAAGATATTGTATATAAATAAAAAATAGAGAAAAATCAAAGAAAAAATCAGAAAAATTATTCCTTTGCTACAAAAAGGTGTGAAATCTGATAGAAATTTAGGACAAAAATATTACTCTCTTATCAACTGCACTTATGATTGTTGTGGGAAAAAATGAGTTGATTAATATTTTGTTGGCTGTGTTTATGGAGAATGGTAAAAATAATCGGAGAATTTACTTATTTAGTAATTTAGAAAGAAACAAAACAACTAGTAACTTGGAATAGAATTTTCACCCGATTAGTTACTAACTTATTTATTCTATTTTCTCTTGTCTTTTTTGCTTTTGTGTGCATTAGTTTCACTACCTTTTTACTTTTGTAAAATGTTTGTGGGTATCATTGTTGTAAACCCTCACGAGACTACAACTCATCCACTAGGGACACCTAGGGGTTTAAAGGCTTGTTGCATATGCTAAATGCAACCGTGATCCCTACGAAAGTGGCTTAGTTAATTTTATTTCTTTATGTTATTTTATTTTCTGTTTTGCTCGAGGACTAGCAAAATGATAGGTTTGGGGGTGTGATGAGTGGCATTTATATCACTATTTCTCACTCATTTGACCTAATGTTTTGTATTGTTTCTCGAGATTTATGAACGTGTTGATGTGTTTTGTTGTTATTTTGCAGATAAATAAAGTTTGGATAGCACTGGAGGCAATTTGGGGCAAAATCGGACAAAAATGCGTCAGCAGGGATATTTTGGTCTTTTGCGCGTCGCGACGCCCGGACCTTCAGCGTCGCGACGCCTCGTGTGCACCGAATCTGCTAATGTACGCCGGGTCAACGGTCAACAATTTGAAAAGTTTGACTTTGCTAAAATGCACCGTGCCACGTGTCGCCATCACAACGAAGATGCTAAAATGCGCTGGTGCCACGTGTCGCGATCTAAAGGTGCCGACAATCGCCCTCCACACGTCAGCGTGATGTCACCAATGACGTCATGAACAGTGCCACGTCATCAATGACGTCAACTTCATAATTGAGTTCCAGCCGCTATGACACGTGTCGACCATATCCTCTTATCTGAATCGCTACGTGTCAAGCTGTCCTTGTGCCACGTCTTACTGTTCCAGCATCGCGACGCTGGAGCCTTGAGCGTCGCGACGCCCAACCCTTATCTGCGCCTATAAATTCAGTTCGAAATCTCAGAATTCGACACACTTCTCTCTCTCTTGAATTCTCTCTAAAGAGAGAGTTTCTCTCTCTTCTTTTAGTTTTTTTTTAGTTTTTTAATTTTTAGTTTTGTAAATAATTTTAATTACGTTTTGTAATAATAGTAATTTAATTTTTACTTTTTACTTTTTACAGTTTTTACTATTCACCATGTTGAAGTAACTTCCCCAGCTAGGGTGAAAGGTAATTCTTTTACTGTTACTATTTAGATTAATCTCCCTTAAAAATAATATATTCACTATTTAAAATATTGACTTAATAAGGGATACCGCTATATTGGTCGGTTGGTAATTCATTTTTAATCTGGTTTAAACCTGACTAATCAAGGATACCGCCAGATTGGTCGGTTGGTAAATTTAATTTTGGTTCCGCCTTAATGGCTGGTTGGACTTAATTTGACTTAATCAGGATACCGCCAGATTGGTCGGTTGGTAATATTATCACTAGTTTATATATTATTTTATGGGAGATATCTAAATTAGTAGTAGTAAAAGTAATTCATTTTACCTTAGCATTTTATTTTATTGTAATTTATTTTTCAGCTTTTACTTTATGTCTTTTACTTTTATGTTTTTACTAGCCCTAGTTATGTGTTAGTTATCTGGGGTTGTGATGAATTCTAATATCACCGGTTTATAAGGGGTTATTTTATAGTTTGGGTAATTTAAAGGTTTACTTATTAAGTCTTAAGCTTAATGCTTCTTGTTGTCTGATCACCAATAAGATTGATGTGGTAAATCTAAAATGAACTAGACATAGGGATTTTAGGTTTCAGCCTTAGACTTAATAGCCCACGATCTTCCTTGAGGATAGATAACCCTTTAATAGATTTTCTTACAGGATAGGAATATACCTGTCGGGCGGGGGTAGCCATAATTGGAACTTAAACTTAATGAATCCATATAATTTGGTTGACATAGACATATGGTTCAATTGGGTTAAACTGGGTATTTGTGTCTGACCATCGGAAGAGGCTTTTACATAATTTAGTGTTCCAGGTTAGTAAACTGATTTATTACACAAACATAAAATAACCACTTCATCTTTTAAAAGATATTAGAAGGATTCACAACCCTAAATCTTTGTGTCTTTTGTTATTTTCCTTAGTATTTTCTTTTGTCTTTTTATTTATTTATTTAGCAAATCTACAATCAACCAAATCAATCAAGCAATTAATTCCATTCTCCCTTTAATTAGATATTTGTAAAGAAATAGATTCAACAATTAATAAGAATAGTAGGAATTAAGTCCTCGTGGGATCGATATTTTTATACTACTTGAACGATACGTGCGCTTGCGTTATACGTGTGTGTTTACGCCGGTCAGTGGTTGACCTTCGAGTACCCTGAAGTTGATCTAAAATCAAAGCAACTGTTAGTTTTCCTTCCTTTATAACCTAGAATATTTTCATATGACTTGAAAGTATATGTGATAAGTAGAAAATATATCAATATTTACCACATTTTTACTTAATATTTTGTATGGTTTCTCGAGTTGTATGAATATTTTGATGTGTTTTAGTTTACTTTGCAGATAAAATAAAATTGGGACTCAATAGAATCAATCGAGACGAAATGTGGAATAAATAAGGGCAAAAACTGGTCTTGACATTTGGATTTTGGAGGTTGGAAACTTGAAATGGCGTTCTAACGAAGTACAATTTCGGAAATTTCAACTTTGCGTAATTTTCATATTTTATCTGTAACTTTTTAATCTGATATCGGATTGAGGTGATTCTGTTTCCAGATGAAAGAAGATGCAAAGATTTACAACTTTGATGCTTATAAGAATTTCGAATTCTGAATTTTTCAAGACCGAAATTGATGAAAAATCCAAAGTGTGTTATGTGTAATTATGAAAGTCATTATCAAAACCAAAACAAATGGAAAATGACAATTTACAATTATCAAACTTCAACCAAACATACTTGCATGTTTGGTGGAGCATTTGGTGGAGTATTTGGTGCCATATTTGGTGTCATGTTTGGTGGAGAAATTTATGGAGGCAAAATTTTACCTATAAATAGAGCTTGATTTCATTTGTAAATTTCATACTTTCCTCAGCTTTCATAATAAGGAACTAAGGATTGTATCTTGTTTGTATATATAGATAGTAATGTATTTTTATTTTTAGTAGTAATAATATTTTTTTTGTTTTATCTTTCTTTTATGTTTTGTAGTTAATTTCCCATGGGGAAATGGTGAAACCTTTAATATGATAAGGTAGATCAATCTCACTTACTATATAATATGGAAATTGTAATTTAATAATATGGATTAATATTGATACCACCTTAATAGTTAGTTTTATTTATTTGACATAATGTGACACTGCCTATATGGTCGGTCTTTAGGTGACAGATGATTACCGCCTATATGGCTGGTTTATGGACAAATAATAACACTACCTTTATGGATGGTTTGACTTAATTAATCGGGTAACACTGAAAATTTCTATATTATAATAAAGTGAGATTTCTACATTTGAAATATTAAAGTTGGATCCTCTAACCCCCATTATTTTATTTTATTCTAGGGAAGTGATAAGCACAATATTCACGAGTTTAATAATTGATTTTCTTTATATATATATATATATATATATATATATATATGATGCTTTGGCTTGTTTATTGAATCTTAAGCTTAATGCTTCTTATTGCCTGATCACCAATAAGATTGATGTGGTAAACTTAAAATGAACTTGGAAATGGATTTTAGGTTTCAGCCTTAGATTCAATAACTCACGATATCACCTTAGAGATTTCCTTCCAGGATAGGAATATATCTGTCGGGCGTGGGTAGCCACAATTGGAATTTGAACTTAATGAATTCGGAGTCTCTTAATTAACATAGGAATATAGTTAATTGGGTTACTCTGAGTGTTACATCTGACCATCAGAATAGGATTTTGCATATCTTCATGTTACAGGTTAACAACTGATTTATTACACATGTATAGGAGAATCAATTCATCATTAGAGTAATATTGGGTGGATTCACAACCCTAGATGTTTTCTTTATTATTAATTTCCTTTATTTATTAATTTTGTATTTTTATTTATTTACTTAGTTAAAACCATCTTCAACCAATGAACATTCCTTTCCAACCTCAATTAGATACCTGTAAACAAATAACTTCAATAATTAACAACATAGAAATTAGGTCCTCGTGACATCGATATTTTTATACTACTTTAACGATACTGATGCTTGCGTAACGTGTGTGATTTCACCCAATCAATATGCAATGCGTGAATAATAAATCTACTTAAAAATTACAGATATCTATAGTATCTGTGAATTTTATGGGCTTAGATTTAGAGTTTTACAAGTGCCGTAGAGGGAACTTATATTTTACTAGTCGTTAAAAATTCACTGCTCGACGTCTAAATTTGAAAATTTACTGTAACTAATCGGGGATGAATCTGAAGTTGAAATTTTAATGAAATAGTCATTATTGTATCTAGTTTACATTGATTTTTACGAATCCCAATTCTGATTTCAGAAACTCAAGTTATGAGCTGAAGTCCATGGGTTGTGCAAACTGAAAAACTGAGCACAGAGGCAGCAGATCGCCCGATTTCAAAAATTCGGTCTGATCTCATAGTAAGTCCAAAAATTCTAAATTTTGGATATGTTATTTCCCAATGTGTCTATTTTATCTATAAATTTAGACTTCATCAATCGAACATCACAAACTTGACTTATAAGTAAATCTTTACAGCCTATCTAGAAAGCATCCTAAACCAACACCATTATTTAACTTTCTTATTTCGCCTTCTCATTTAATTCCTTCAATCCGAAAACCCCCAACAGAATTTTAATTATTTTAAACACTCTTTATAACATACAAATTGTGCTTATTTTCTTTAATTAATTTGAGTGTGGTATTATGTCGAACACTTGGTGTGCGACATGCCTAAATCTCCCCATTCTTACATTCTTAGGTAACTCTACCGCCATTTTACATAGTTATCATATACTAACATCATTCAACATCTTAAATCCTACTTGAAAACAGCCCTCTTTTTCATCTTAACATGGCCAAATCCCTCTCCCTTTATAACTTAAAATTTTGACAAGTTAATATGCTAATAAACACAAAACATCCAAACCCTCACTAATCCAACATTCCAACATCAATACCATATCAATATTCACAAACCCTAAATTGATTTCAATACTTGGGGTTTCCATAAATTAGGAATTTCTCAAATAATCTCCTTTCCTCTTCAATATTCTCATAAGCATAAACAATAACATACTAATAGCAACAATCTTTCTTCATTTCATCAAAATATCAATTTACAAATTAAGAGCAAGATTTTCTTACCTTGATTCAATGAAATCTCTTCTCAATGGAGTTTTTTAAAGCTTGAATCCTTCTTCTTGAACTTATTTAACACTTAGGCTAGATATTAGTTGAGAAAATGGAGAAAAATTTTACAAGCTATCTCTCTCCGTTTCAGCCAAGTCAAGGAATTATAGCTTGCCTTGATTTTTTTTTTTTTGTAAGTTAATTTAAGTCTTGATTATTTTAGGTTTTCTAGAAAGTCTAAGGTAGGCCAAAAATTATCCATAAATTTTGGTGGGCTTAGAGCAATTGTAAATAAAATGATATCGTTTAGAGTTTCTAAAGATATTTGGGCCCGTTTCTTCGACTCGGCTTTAGTCCACTAAGTCGCCTTCATAATTTAATTTTTGCCCTTACACATTTAATATAAGATTTGATTTTAAATTAAATTTGATTTAATTCAAAATTAAATATGTAATTTATATCATGATATAAGTTACATTTTAAATTTTAGTTTCAAATTAAATAATATTTGATATTATATTTAATTTTTGAAATTAATAATTTTATTGTGACAGAATATCACATTGGCCAATATTTATATGTTTGATTAGGGTTAGGGAAATTCATCAATCCATGTTCATCGAATTAATGTGATTGATGGAAGCCATGACATGTAAGCCCACGTGAATAAAAGAGCATGAAGAAGCAAATTAAAGATCACATGCGTATATGATTAAAGCGACTGTATGCGTGGCAATTGCTTTTTTTTTTTTTTTTTATTTGAATTATTAGAGTGTATGTCCTAAAATCAGTTATGGATGTAATTGTTTATGGCATAATGTTTGTAATATAGTTTATTATTTATTAATAAAAGGCATTTGTTAAATACACATTATTACATCCATATTTTATGTGTATGTCCTGAGACATTATGTCAAATGAATATTGTTAATCCAAAAGATGTTTGCGATTATGAGAGTCAATGATATTTATATATATCTCAAATTAAGTTCTTGGTAAAACGTGATTGGTATAAAGGACAATAATATATCACTTGACCAATATTATTGTGTGTTGTCTAAATTGACATATGATATTAATAGAAGGAAAAACCCACCTTTAGGCCCTTGTACTCTCAATGTTTTTTACATTGCACCCTTGTACTAAATTTTCTACACATTGCACCATTGTACTCTCAATATTTTTTACATTGCACCCCTGTACTAAATTTTCTACATATTGCACCCCTGCACTCTCAAAAAATTGACATTTCACCCTTATTTTAACGGCAAGTTAACAGAGTTGAGAAATATTCTGACATCACTCACCCTTATTTGTGTCATATCTGTCTGGTTTAGGAAGAATCACCTATGCTAAAAAGAGAAGAGCTAAAAAAATGGGTGTTTGCTATAAATGTGCACGCATGACATGTAATACTCGTTGTCGTTCTTTAGGAATGATGTCTGATAACCGTGAAGCATCTTTGTTTGTTTTTTGTTTTTTATTAATAACACTCCAAGATCGTAGTTTTGATCTAGTTTTTACAATAAATTAGTTGGATTTTTGAATGTATCAGAAGAGGCATAATATAGTTATGCGCCCTAGCAAAAAATTTGCTCGGTCCAATCCGAAATAAGGGTGGGTGATGTCAGAATATTTCTCAACTCTGTTAACTTGCCGTTAAAATAAGGGTGAAATGTCAATTTTTTGAGAGTGCAGGGGTGTTTGCAATGTGTAGAAAATTTAGTACAGAGGTGCAATGTAAAAAATATTGAGAGTATAGGGGTGCAATGTGTAGAAAATTTAGTACAGGGGTATAATGTAAAAAACATTGAGAGTACATGGACCTTAAGGTGGGTTTTTCCTTAATAGAATGGATGATGAGTCTCATATCATAAGGACACAGACAATAGATGTTTCATTAGAAGAATGAAATATCGAACACGACCACATAAACGTAAGATCACATGATAATATTATCTAAGGTCATTGATCTTCGTAATAATATATTAGTGTCGTCATATCCTCTGAACTTAGATCATATGATGACTTGTGCGATAGTACTCGCCAAATTCCAGAGAGCTTCACAAATCTTGAATCTCTTGTGTTTATCTCATTATCAAAGAACAGCTTTAGCGACTTACCTGGTGCACTATTTGTGCTGCAGCAGTGCAAAAATCTTACTATTCTTATCCTTTCAAAGAATTTTATTGATGAGGAAATTCCAGAAAATGCGAGTGGTTTTGAGAGCTTGATGGTTTTAGCACTTGCAAATTGTGGTCTTAGGGGCCCATCTCACTTTGGTTGTTGAGATGCAAGAAGTTACAAGTTCTTGATTTGTCATGGAATCACTTGGATGGTAATATTCCTTCCTGGATTGATGGGATGGACAATTTGTTCTACTTGGACTTCTCAAATATCACTCTTACTGGAGAAATTCCAAGAAGCATAACATAAATGAAGAGCCTCATTTCTGTAATTGCATTGTTGTTTTATTCAAGTTTGAGAAATAATTGTATTTTCAAAGTTTGACAATATTATATAAATAGGATAATTCAGAACCAGATCGGAACCGAATTGGAATCAATTAATAGGGCACCCTATTTAATTAGGTAGGTTCCGATTCCACTTAGTTAGGAACCGATTTTTTCTGGGTAGGTTCCGGTTCCATGTGGAATCGGAATCGAAATCGGTTTTGCTCACCCCAACGATCAATGCATTAGTTTTATTGTATATATGTTTACAATTCCAATGGTTTGAATTGTAGGGGTTTTATGGCGGAAATTCGGTAACGCAGCGGAATAGTGGAAAATCAAAATTTACCGATTTCAAAATTTTTCTTGGATTAATTAAATAAACTTATTTTTTTAATTATCCAATTATCAAATTCTGAAAAATTACACAATATATAAAATTTCTTGGTAATTACCGAATTGCCCTATAACTTTGCAAATTGATCATTTTAGTCTAAAAATTATCAAATACAATTTTGGATGATTCTAAATCATTTCTAAAATAATTTCCAACATATCTAATACATCAAAATCAGATTTGCAAAAATCCCCAAACTTTTCTGAAATTGCCGAGAACACCCCTAAACTTTCGGTTTATTGCATTTTGGTCCCCTTTTGTTCAAAACATGCCAAGATCAAATCCAATCAACCCAAAATTTTACATGCATCATATACACTCCATAATACGTCACATATATGAAAAGCCCCAATTTTGGAATGTGTTATGAACCCTAATTTTTCAATTTCATCAAATTGACCAATTTTATCAAATCTTTAAAATCCAACACTTTTTAATCCATTCAATACTTCACCAAACAAGCCTCGCCACTTTGAAATAACTCTAAAATAATTCTAGGTCACCAAAGAGTGGCTCAAAAACTCTAGAATGGCAACTTTGATTTTCAAAGAATCAAAAGTAAGTCTTTAAAATAATTTTAAGCTTACTTACATGCATCAATCTTTCATCCAAGTTCACAAACAAATAAACACAAACTATAAGAGAAGAGAGAAAATCAAAGCAACAAAAAATGATGCCAAGCATGTTAGAAACTAGTTTCATGTTGAAAGCTTTAAAGAAAGACTTACAAATTCCAAAGATTTCTAATCTTTTTCTTTCAACCTTCAAGCTTTGCTCTCAACTTTATTTTGTGTTATTTTTATGTGTTTGAACTTATGAAACCCTAAAATGAAACGAAATAATTTATATCTCACCCAACTAGCTTGGCTGAATTTTGCATAACAAAATATCTAGATATTTTATTTTTTGTTTCAATAAATTTGCTTTATCAACTTGTAAGCTTTATCATTAAACCATTTAATGAATTCCTTACAGTCAAATAAAACAACTAAAAGCATTCCCATACCTCTCAGGTTGTTTTCTGACTCTCTCTGATCTACGCTGTTCTTGTGTATTCGAAGATTGTGGTACAGTCTCATCATTGATGCACTATTCATGTTTCATTAAGGATTCTGTGCGAGGAACAGTATCACTCCGATTTTCATCGAGTTCTACTTTCCTCCCACTTACCACTGTATTTAGGAATTCATTCTCAAGGAAAACCGCATGTAGAGCAACAAATACTTTGTTCTCTTGTGGGTTGTAGAAGTAATATCATTTGGTTTCCCTAGGATAACCTACAAATAGACATTTATCTGATTTGGATTCAAGTTTGGTACCATCCAAACGCTTAACGTATGTCCAGCAACCCCAAATCTTCAGGAATGAGAAACCCGGTTTCTTTCCTGTCCATATCTCATATAGAGTTTGTTGAACAGACTTTGACGGAACCTTATTCAAAATAAGTATTGCATTGTTCAATGCATATCCCCAGAAGGAAAAAGGTAGCTCTGTGTGACTCATCATAGACCTTACCATGTCTAACAAAGTTCAGTTTCTCCATTCGGACACACCGTTTAATTGCGGTGTTCCGATAGGAGTCCACTTTGAAAGAATACCATACTCTTTCAAGTAATCAAGAAACTCATTGCTTAAGTATTCTCCCACATGGTCCGAACGTAATGTTTTAATACTTTTACTAGTCTGTTTTTCTACTTCGTGTCGAAACTCTTTGAATTTCTCAAAGGTTTCCGACTTGTGTCTCATAAGATACACATAACCATAACGCGATGCATCATCCGTAAAGGTTACGAAGTATTCATATCCACCTCTAGCCTGGCTAGATATGGGCCCACATACGTCACTATAAACGAGGACTAACATTCGGTGGCACATACACCTTTACCGTTAAAAGGTGTTTTAGGCATTTTGCCTAACAAACAAGATTCGCAGACGTCATATGAATTTGGATCAAATCCATCCAAGTACCCACTCTTCAAAAGTGTGGATATGCGAGTCTTGTTAATGTGTCTCAGACGACAACGCCACATATAAGTTTCATCTTTATTACTTAGTTTAAGCCTTTTGTTTGTTAAATTATATGTTTGAGATTGATTTATATTCAAAATATGAAGACCATTATTCACATCAGCACTGCATATCTCCATATCATTTTTATACATAAAACACCCAGTGTTTCTAAAAAAATGTATAACCACATTGGGCCAATAAAGATACAGATATAATATTCCTAGTCAAACTAGGTACATAATAACAGTCTGAAAGGTTTAGTACATGCCCCGAGGGCAGTTCCAAAATATAAGTCGTAACGGCCAAAACGGCGACTCGAGTCCCATTTCCAATGCGGAGGTCAATCTCTCCTGAGGCCAGTCTCCTGCTAATCCGCAGATCATGCATATCAGTACATATATGAGTACCACAACCAGAATAAAAAATCTAATTTTTAAAACTAGAAGTAGAATAGCTCTTTTTATGCTTCACGCAGCATTGCCATCAACTCTCCAAGAGTATAGTCTTGGGTCATTGATTACGCCCAAATATGACTCGCGGTTATCGCAGTATAGCTGGGGTGTCGATTCCTCAGAGAGATGGTTACAGGAACTGATTTACTTAAACCAAAAACGTTAACGGTAACTTAATAAATAAAGTGATAAAAATTGGTAATTAATTAAAGATAAATAAAATAATGTAAAGATAATGAAAGATAATGGCAGAGAGATATGACAAAGCTTCGGGAATCCCTCTTGCATCGAACTCTTATATTTAGTTATTGATTTCTTTTATTACACAATTGAAGGTTTCACATCCCAAACCAACAACCGGAAAATATTCAATTCTACACATATTCAAAATCTAAGGTAATTAATGATTATTTTCCCTATGTTAACAGCACACAAAAGCCATCGTTACGAGCTATCTAACGTCGACAATATACCCTCAGGCAATACTGCAGCAGAAGACCAACACGCAAAACAACTTTACCAGTCACAATTAAATTCGCAAACCACACATAGAAGAAGCATGACTGGATCTATATGGGATTTGACAAAATATAATTTCTGGATTAATAAATCAAAAGATGATAGAAAATAATAAACATCAATTTTATTAAACAATTAAAAGGTTCGTAGGAATCAAAAACACAAATAATAAAAATCCAACACAAGAGTTCATCCCTAGCTTTACCTAGGGGATTAGTTCCTCATAAAAGAAATAGAAATAGCCTGGGATTGGAGAGGATTGTTGTTCTGAATCATCACGGCTCCGTGTCATGACTTCAAAGCTCTGATTTCTTCTCTGAACTGGCTCGGCACTGCTTCTCTGCTTTCTGCGTCTGGGCACTATTTTTTTGTTATTATTTTCTTGCGCAGGCCCTTGTTCACGTAGCAGGCTCCCCTTTTTTATACTCACGCTGAAAACCCTATTTATATTACACGGCAGCCTCTTTTTTAGATGCCCACTTTGTAGCTTTAAATAACCATTGACTATTCAAAACCTAATTCCATCATGGGCCCACGTGTTTTATTTGGTCATGCCTTTTTCTCTCTCTTCTTTATTCTTCACGCTGGAGCTATGTTTTTGGTCAACAATGTCAATGCAAACTCTTCTTTTAAATTGTTTATTCTCTCACACATCATGCTTTCGGCCCCACGTGAACTGAAGCTCTTCACGCCACCTTTTGCTTTACAAATGGCACCGTGGCGCCATACTCCCTGCATTTTGTATGGGATTGTGGCGCCGCGGCGCCAATTCAATCTTTCTTCTTCGCGTTCTCGACTCCTGTGTGCGTCCTATGCATTCCTAAACACTTGTAATTGTCCCATGATTCAATGTTAATTTTCATACAAATAAAAATCACTAAATTAGTGTAAATAATAAATATTTCTAAATTAATATAACAATCAAAATTATGTGATAAAATATAAAATATATAACTAAATACTTGACAATAAACCTAGATAAGTGATGTTTTAAAGTACATTTTCATGTACTTATCACAACCCCCAACCAGCTTATTACTAGTCCCTAGCAATTCAAGCGTTAAAATGAAAATTAAATAATAAAAAACTATCTAAGCCACTTTCGTAGGGATCACGATTGCATTTAGCGTATGCAACAAGACTTTAAACTCTAGGTGTCCCTAGTGGACGAGTTATAGTCTCGTGAGGGCTTACAGCGACGACACACAAACGTCATTCAAAAATAAACAATCATGCAAAAATAAAAAATTAAATAGTCCCAATAGTTTCACATAAGTTTGTCCTCAGAGAATGCATAGTAATGAAACCATAGAACCTTCAAAATACTCAACGCAACTTAAATCTAAATCTTTGAATAAATCATCTAAGCTAGACTCACGTGTGTGTGTGCTAAGGTTCATTCACAGCTTTATTCCTAGGTAAGTCAACTCAATGATTTCGTCTAAAAATCGGGGTCGATGGGTCTAACCAACCTAGATATCTCAATTAAGTTCTGTAATTGCTTTCATGTGCTCAATATGGTATGATTTTCTTTTTTTTTCTTTCTGGTCTCTTGTTGCTTTTCTTTTGAATTTTTCCTTTCTTTCTCATTTGCCATTTTTTCAACACACCTACCCTTTAAGGTAGCATTTCTCCTCATGGTGGTCCTAATACTCGCCCATGGGTAGCTTCACGCTTATCGGTTATAGGTGATTTATTTCTTTCTTCAAAGACTTTTTCTTTTATTTGACCATACCATACGTCATAACACAAGCAATTCATGATAGATATCTAAGCAAACGGTCATTCATCGACATGCAATTTCTTCAACTAGTCACTTTGTTAACTTCTCAGGCTTTCACTGCTAAAAACCCATAATTTAGTGCTTACGAGTCTAACATAGATAAACTACTCAAAGCATCAGATAAAAGTGCATTAAATGACTTATCGTTTCTAAGATTTCATCCTAACACAAACAATATCATCATTGGACTTATGCTTTAACTAACAAGGACTAAAAACAAAACAATTTTTTTTAATAAGAAAATAATCAAATGTACTTAAGACAAGTTATGCGCATGCATACACACCCCCACACTTAAAACTTGCATTGTCCTCAATGTAAGATAAATATAAAGAAAAAGGAATTAAGGAACAACACTACCAGGCGCGGAGTTGATCAGATTCCTACTGGTGAGACTTTGGCTGTGTGGCTGTGTAGGTTGTGCTAACTCCTCCATAAACACTCGTGCAAACAATAAAAAATAAAACATGCAATTAGCACACATATAAAGTAAAAATAAAGTAAAAATAAATAAATTAAAAATAAAATGCAGAAGCAAGGGTTGCCTCCCCGTTAGCGCTAAGTTTAACGTCTTCAGCCAGACGCAAGCACTCAAGTTGTCATGGTGGTTTCCATCGAGCGTACTGATGAAGGCACGAGAGAGAATGTTTGTCTAGCTGTGGCAATGTATCCACTAATCCATGGTCTGGTGGCTGAAATTTGGTACTGCACATAAGGAAAGATTCACTCAATCTCCTCTTTAACCTCACAGGTATCATATTTAATTGAGCATTAACTCTCATTTTCTTCCTTTTTCGATTCTTAGGGACCAGTTTCAGTTCAGAAGGATTTGATTCAGGTTGTAGAGACACTATTTCCGGTAGAACTACTTCTAGCATGTATGAGTAATGACACTCACCCTCACCCTGTAATTGTTTTTCAACATTTGGAACTGGAACTCTCATTGTGGGCCTAAGTGCTTGTGGGAAAGGTACTCTAATTTGAAACGATGGCACTTGTTCTTCCTGAGAGAGGTATATGCACTATTATCCTTGGGGTCATCTATAATGTTGGAGGTATCTGCATTATACATCTTTACTGCTCCTAGTGATTATGACATCAACACCTCTTATACTGGATACTTCATGATCAGTCTGTGCTATGGGTTGCCCTTGTGGATTTGGTTGAGCCTGAGATGAGAATTTTCCTTGTTCTTGTACACTCAGGTCATTAGTCAATTAGAGAGTTGACTCCTAATTTCCTTTTGTTCTTCAGCTACCTGAGCTATCAATGACTCAATCTTTGATTGGTTTTATTCTGGGCTTCATGAATGCTTGCACATTATCCTCTAGGGAATTCCTAAGAACTTCATGTATGTGATACTGGGGGGAACTATAATCTCTAGGTGGTGGTGCTTGAATAGGTTGATGAGACTCATGTCTCCAACTAAGATTGAGATGGTTCCGCTAACTAGGATTATAGGTATCTGGATATGGTGTATAAGGGTTATGGTACATCCCTAAAGTACTGTAGTTTTCCTCATTTGTACCCCTCATCTCACTGTACACGGGACACTCTTGGGATTCTAGCTGGGCTACTGAATGCATTGTCTTGCTGTCTTTGGCTATTAAGGCTCATATCTGTCTAGTTCAACAGCTCAACTTGTGTCTTAAGGCTATCCTCTTCCCTAAAGTGTTGTAGGCTTCTGCTAGAAGACATGGTGTGTCCTATCAGTGTTATCTACGGCATTGGGTCCAGTCCAAGTATGAGATTTTTAGCTAGGTCATCTAAATACTCGAGTTGCCTCATCAGGGTTCTTCTGGATAAACTCACCATTGCACATTGTCTCAACGAATCGGCGCTCCCTAGGGTCAGTCCATCATAGAAATGACTTACTAAACGCCAACTCTCATATCCATGGTGGGGACAACTAGCTAACAACTCCTTATACCGCTCCCACGTTTGATAAATGGTCTCACTGTCTCTCTGGGAGAAGGTGGAGATTTTTCTTTTCAGGGCATCTGTCTTATGGTGTGGGAAATATTTGTCGAAAAATACCTGAGTCATCTCGCCCCCCGATCCTATTGACCTAGGTCTCAAAGAATACAACCAGCTCTTAGCTCTATCCTTAAGGGTAAAAGGGAAGAACTTAAGTCTAATTGTGTCAGTGGTTCCAAACCGGTCATGGAAGGTTGCTACTACCTCTTCAAACTCTCTAATATGCACGTAAGGATTCTCGCTCTCTAAACCGTGAAAAGTTGGAAGATACTGTATCATTCTAAGCCTAAAGTCTATGTGTGGTGCATTAGGAGGAAACATGATGCACGAAGGTGTAGCTATGCGAGTTGGGTGACGGTACTCTTCAAGAGTCCTCCTAGGTGGTCTCTCGTATTCACTCATGTTATGTGCGCTAGACGCGGATGGTGTGGAGAAGGGATTTTCAAAAATGTTCTCAAAGTCTGAGCTTTCTTCTTCGGCCCTAACAAATCTACCAAATATATCCCTACGTCTAGACATGCAATTGTAGCTCAAATAATACGAGAAATAAAATAATAAATAAATAAATAAATGAAAAAATAAATAAATAAAAAGAATAAACTAAAACTCAAAATCTAACTAAAACTAAAACAGAAATAAAACAACTAAAATAAATACTTAAAGTAAAAGACTAAAAAATAAAAATAAAATAAAAATAACTAATTAAAAATAAAAACTAAATTACTAAAAGAAAATAAATAAACGAAAAATAAATAAATAAAAGGAACGAAGTTACCGCTTCGTTCTTGACTAAGCAAACCTGGTCCTTTTGCTTGTAAACCGTCTCCCCGGCAACGGCGCCAAATTTTGATTACGCCCAAATATGACTCGCGGTTATCGCAGTATAGCTGGGGTGTCGATTCCTCAGAGAGATGGTTACAGGAACTGATTTACTTAAACCAAAAACGTTAACGGTAACTTCTTAAATAAAGTGATAAAAATTGGTAATTAATTAAAATAAATAAAATAATGTAAAGATAATGAAAGATAATGGCAGAGAGATATGACAAAGCTTCGGGAATCCCTCTTGCATCGAACTCTTATATTTAGTTATTGATTTCTTTTATTACACAATTAAAGGTTTCACATCCCAAACCAACAACCGGAAAATATTCAATTCTACAATATTCAAAATCTAAGGTAATTAATGATTATTTTCCCTATGTTAACAGCACACAAAAGCCATCGTTACGAGCTATCTAACGTCGACAATATACCCTCAGGCAATACTGCAGCAGAAGACCAACACGCAAAACAACTTTACCAGTCACAATTAAATTCGCAAACCATACATAGAAGAAGCATGACTGGATCTATATGGGATTTGACAAAATATAATTTCTGGATTAATAAATCAAAAGATGATAGAAAATAATAAACATCAATTTTATTAAACAATTAAAAGGTTCGTAGGAATCAAAAACACAAATAATAAAAATCCAACACAAGAGTTCATCCCTAGCTTTGCCTAGGGGATTAGTTCCTCATAAAAGAAATATAAATAGCCTGGGATTGGAGAAAATTGTTGTTCCGAATCATCACGGCTCCGTGTCATGACTTCAAAGCTCTGATTTCTTCTCTGAACTGGCTCGGCACTGCTTCTCTGCTTTCTGCGTCTGGGCACTATTTTTTTGTTATTATTTTCTTGCGCAGGCCCTGTTCACGTAGCAGGCTCCCCTTTTTTATACTCACGTTGAAAACCCTATTTATATACACGGCAGCCTCTTTTTTAGATGCCCACTTTGTAGCTTTAAATAAACATTGACTATTCAAAACCTAATTCCATCATGGGCCCACGTGTTTTATTTGGTCATGCCTTTTTCTCTCTTTCTTTATTCTTCACGCTGGAGCTATGTTTTTGGTCAACAATGTCATGCAAACTCTTCTTTTAAATTGTTTATTCTCTCACACATTCATGCTTTCGGCCCCACGTGAACTGAAGCTCTTCACGCCACCTTTTTGCTTTACAAATGGCGCCGTGGCGCCATACTCCCTGCATTTTGTATGGGATTGTGGCGCCGCGGCGCCAATTCAATCTTTCTTCTTCGCGTTCTCGACTCATGTGTGCGTCCTATGCATCCCTAAACACTTGTAATTGTCCCATGATTCATATGTTAATATTCCTACAAATAAAAATAACTAAATTAGTGTAAATAATAAATATTTCTAAATTAATATAACAATCAAAATTATGTGATAAAATATAAAATATATAACTAAATACTTGACAATAAACCTAGATAAGTGATGTTTTAAAGTACATTTTCATATACTTATCATTCATCATATTGTAGTTCATGATGAACCCGCTCCAGCTGTCAGGAAGAGACTGTAAGATCAAATCTATAGAAGTCTCAACCTCAAAGGTTATGCCTAGCTGACTCAGCTGTTCAATGTCAGCAATCATCTGTGACACATGGTGCTCAACAGATGTACCCTCTGACATTCAAGAGCGAAAAAGCTTCTTCTGCAATTCATACATTTACGATCTAAGGTTAGATCGATGAAGGTCATTCAATTTTTCCATCATAATATAAGGATCCAATCCCTTGTTTTGGCGACGAAATTGAGGGGTCATCGCATCGAGCATGACGGATTGAGCAGTTGAGTTGTCATCGCTATGAGTCTTCCAAAGTTCAAGCTCAAGCGGCTGCTCATTTCCGGGCTTAGGCTCGAGAGGTCTCTCTATCGTATAGAGCATCCTCTCAGCCCCCGGGACAATCCTGAGGTTCATATCCCAGTCAGGAAAATTTGCGCCATTAAAGACATTTTCGCCCATGATAATGTCTCTAACTCCGATCTTTCCAGTCATCTTAATTACAATAGTCAAACTATTTGTAGACAACAGAACCTGGGCGACGCTGTTCTAGGCTCGCGGCCTATTTGAGAATACAAAATAACATGGAGTCGCCACCCGGTGTGAACCGGGACAAAGATTTAAGGCCGCACTCACCCCTCGCAAGGGAAGACCTCAAACCGTTGGGTTCGGAATGGTCCCTTACTTATGTCACTTGTGATGATATAATTTATGCAATGAATTAACCAAGTCTACTCAATAATCATGCTCAAGGGTACTTAGATCTAACATGCTTTCATCCAAATAATTCCACGCAATGTAACACAACAAACATATTGAACCATTAAATCAACATGTATAAATCATTACCCAAACGCATCATAAACTAAGAACATGCATAATGAACAACCTAAACATGCTTTGACAAATAAATAACAAACTAAATTAGACTATGCTTTAAATAATAAATAAATAACCTAAAGACTATAACATGCTCAAATACAAGTTAGGATGAGACGAGATACGTGTATCTTAAGTGGTACGTGGCATTGTATCCCGAGTGCAGACCATACTACTGTCCATTCGGAATCGGCTATGGAATTTACGTCCGGGTTTCCATCCGATATACCACAAAAGGGGACACATATCCCGCTCATCCAACAATCACATCATGCTTCAAACGACTCTCATGCAATTATATATCAAAATAAATAAAACAAAGATAAAGAAGATAAGTAAAAAGGTGCCCTCAGGTCTAACCTCTTTTGCCGTCTAAGAAAGGGCGTCACACGTCCGTTGGAAGGGAGATTGATCCGATGCTTTTCCAATTTGTCTACTCAATGTCTTTCCTCGCTGCTTTGATGCTCGGGCTGCTGTTTCAAGTCCGTTTCGCTGCTGTTTCGCTGCGACGTTTCAGGTCACTGTCTTGGTGATTTAGTGGACTGTTTTGAATGATTTTGGAGGCGAATGGAGCTGCGGTTTTGAGGGTTTTTTGGGGGGTGTCTATGCGGTTTTTTAGTGTAGTTTTAGGGTGTTTTTGGGGCTGTTTTATGGGTTAAAATTGCTGCAGAATCAGATCAGGTCAGGGGCTGTTTTGTGGCAGTAAAGGTGCAGTGCAGTGAGTGTTTTAGGCTCGGTTTGGGCACAAATTGATGGGCTGTGTGTGGGGACTGTTTGTGCGACTTTAGGGCAATGTTTGGGGCTGTTTATGGCGTGTTTAGGGGGCTATGGAAAGGCGGAAAGATGTGGCAAAGGGCAGTGTGTTGGGTGGTGTACGTAAAGGATAAGGAGTGGAGGAGGTGTAGGCGGCAATTGGAGGATGCTTAGGATTTTCGGTAATGGGAGAGCTTGGAGGTCTCTTGGGCGTGCAAGAGAGGGCTTGGGAGTGTCTTGGGCGTGATTTGTGAGATATGTGTGCTACGTTTTGAATGGGGGGTGAAGGCCTCTTTTTATAGGCAAAGAGAGAAGACTTTCCTAATTAGACTAGGAAGGAATCTCCTAATTAGTGTCTAACAAGGAATGGATCTCATAATTTGGATTGTGATTGGATTTGATTTGGTAATGATTTGATTTGATTTCTTTTATTTAGGTAAGGATTTGAATTGATTTATGCATGTGTTAAATGTGATTTTGGCTATTTAGGAAGGCTATGGGCGTGAATAGTGTCTCATGGGCGTGGGTTTGGTGGGCTTGGGTATTTTGGGTTTGGTTTGGGTTTGGTAAGTGGTTTGTGGGGTTTTAGGCCTAAGATAAGCTTTGAAACGGAAGTTCAACAAGCAACCGAAGCTCAAACAACGAGATTAAATCCATCAAAAATTCTATTTTCCAACTTTACCCTTCCAACGTCCGTTTCCCGCGACTTTCATGACTAAAGAAGTAGTTGCCTCCATACGAGACTCATCATTGGGCTAATGTGTAAAAATACAATGCCTACACTATTCAATTAACGATATTTGGGTACAGTCCAAATGTTACAAGAAAAATAATAAAATATTAGTCCAACTAATAAATATATAAAATTGACGAAATAATTTGAAAGAGCGTATTGGCAAATATTTGAATGAAATTTCAAATTCAATATTGGCTTCCCACTATTTTTTTGCGAGCCTCTGACCCTCTATTGAGTACTCGGGAAACCTAGTTTCCTAGTGGGCTAGGATCTCGTTAAATAACACACAACCTTGACTTTGGCCAAAAAGTTGTATCATATTTAACTAGGTAGATCTCTAAGATCAATTGGATCTCATCCAATTCCTAGATTCGGTAGGTGGACCTCCAAGTCCGAAACATATATAAAATATATATGCCAATACATCCAATATATTTTCCTAACCTTCTCCTCTGAATCAACTAAGCCTTGGCTTTGGCTCAACAAGCTTAATGATTCCAGTTAAGTGGGACCCATTGACATGGAAAGCTTCGTAATCAATGTCGATGAACAATAAGTGATCTTGAATTTGGCCAAAAAATCACAACTTGGCCAAGACATGCGATATGGAACAAAGCCTTCATGATTCAAACACATCCGCGATTGACAAAGGTCTTGACTTTGGCGAACAAACCAATGCCAATCTTGGATCTGGAGAATGAATCACTCAATGGAAGGAAAACGCTTAATATTTGTTGAGGTTTTTTCGCGTAATTGGCAACCAATTAATTATCTTTGATTAGGTCTCGTCATACACCCTTAAGCATGCATTCTAAAAGCATAATAAGGCGCGATAAATAAATTAATAATGATATGCGGATGGATATCTCACAAATTGTTCCTAGAACAAATCACTCTCTTTCCTCTCCCCGACTAGCATTATTCTAACTTCTACCCAATTACATAATAGAATAAAGAAACCTCATCACATTGAGGGGAATTGGTGAGAATGGAATTACAAAGAATCGAGAGATAAATGCTGGACACGCAGGTCCAATTTAATAAATTCTAAATTTATTACAACAATTTCCAAAATTACTCTCACCCATCTAATATCCATCTGATATACATTATTCATATAGTACATCCATGTATTCACACAAAGCATGTTATTTAATCAATCTAATCCAATTAATTAATCTTTAAATAAAGTGATCATCCAATGTTCAAACAACGATTTGATTTGCGTGAGTCCAACTCATTTAAGAATAAGTACCAAAGTACGAATTCTTGAATTATATCGAACTATAATTTTAAATCCGATTTATTTTGTATTCAATACTAATTCTTTATTTAATTCCAAATTAAATAATTACACTTTTAATGCGCCTTTTACGACTTAGATTATAAATCTAATCTTAATGGGTCTCAAAGCCCAATTAACATCCAATGTCAATTTAATTAAAGTCCAATGGGCTTTCAATTAATTTCTTAAGGCATGAAATTTGGCAACCAAAGCCCAATAAGGAATCACCCTTTGCCACAAAATTAATTTTGGCCGATTAGGCCCAATTAAATTTTAAAAGGCCCATTTATTATATTTGGACTTAATGGAATGGTTTTAGGCCCAATTTGGATCCAATCCAATTGTCCTAAACCAACTTGGCCCAACCAAGCCCATTAGGCCCAAATAGAATAATTTTAGCCCAATTCCAAATTAAGCCTAATTAATTAAATTCTAATATTCCAAATTTCACAATTTGATTAATTAAAGTGTATAGCCATGATTAATTATTTAAATTAACATTTCCAAAATACCAATTTACATAATCAATCATGCTTTATTATTATCAATACATGTCCAACATTATTGAAGCAAAATCAATCCATTAACATGCTATAATGCTCACGGCAATAATGGATTTTTTCATTAATTTTGATTTCAATCCAATTAAATCACAAATCAATTTATCCATTCATTTTAAACTCATCCAATGGTCTAAAAAATTAAAATCACCATGAGCTACAAGGTTCATTCACATTCGGCCAAGCCAATATTTTTTGGGAAAATTAATCCAATTAATTTTTCATAAAATTGATCATGCATAACTCTAAGTTAACATTATCTAAGCATACTCAAACAAACAATTTGATTAAATCATGCTCAAATAAAAAATACCCAAATTTTAGATTAAGAACACTAATTCAATTTCATGCTTAAATATGCTCTGATACCATTGTTGGGTCTCTAAGATCATTCCCAAGAACATATAAGCATGTAATAGGTGTGAACACTCAAAGGAATATAGTGGAAATATACTCATATTGAACGGTTGGATGGATGTGTAGACAACAACAAAATTACCTCCTTTAAAGTTGCTCCAAGCTCCTCTTGAGTGTATGTTGAGCTCCAAGCTTTGATGAGTGAATTCCAAACTCTATGGGATAAGTTTCCCTATCACCTTTATATGATTCTTTAAGTGCTAGCTTTGGAAGAAAATTGCAACAAAATTCTTCCTTTGGTGCCTTGTTATTCTCGGCAATGAGAGAGTTGAAGAGGGAGAGTGTTTTGTTTTTCAAATTTTGTGTATGTTATGATTTTCCAAAAACCAACCAAGTGTGTTGAGAGCAAAAATTCATTTAATGCTCTCAACCACCTCCATCACCAAAAAGTGACTTGACTCACATCACAAAATTTGATGTGACTTTCATCACAAAAGTGACTAATGATGTGACTTGATGTGGGCCCTACTTGATTCAAAATCCGAGTGGGCCTATAAACATATCCCGGGCTTGGGTTCGTTAATTCCGAATTAATAAATTTTCTATTGCGACATAATTAAATCAAATTTAATTAAATAATTATGTCTAGCAAAATTACTATTAAAGTTGCTCGCGAATTAATTCTAAACTAATTCGTTCGTCCGAATTAAAATCCAATTTTAATTCCGTTATGAAATCTAATTTCATTTATTATGTCAAATATATTATTTCATCGATTAATTCCAAATTAATCGTTCTCTCTCTTTTAATTTAATTTTATCCCAGATAAATTCTCGCCGTAATTAATCCTAGAATAATTTTATGTTCGAGTCATACGTCATCGGTGAATCTTCGGGAAGTGACCCATGAGATCCCTGAATATGTTGGTAGTAAAAGCGGTCGTCGGACTATCCGAACACGTGCGTACTCGGTACCACGTTCTTACTGATTTACGAGACATGGTTGGCTTCTAGCAAAGCGTCGTGCCTACCCAATTCTCCAGAAATATTCTTTAAGGAATATATAATCTATAACAGACGTAGTATATGTAGTATTGCGTATTGTGATCCAGTATCTAATGTCACATGCAAGGCCTAGGGCTGGAATAGTGTCTGCCATGTATGAAGCATATATCGAATCACAAGCAACAAGTCTCTATAATCGGATAATCATGACCTTGTCATATTATCCCAATAGTTGCAACATAATATAGAATCAACTCTGTATCCCTGCGTGAACATCATCTCCATATAACTGAAGTGATACTTCCGTCTTGACATCACACCCAATACATTACGATTCTCAATAAACCCAGAAGATGCGTACACAGAACCTGTTAAAGTCCCGAACGACCAAAACCAAAGCGTATTGATTGTCGCAAGTATTAGCGATGTAAGTCTCAAGTTAAGACCAAATACACCTACCCTAGATCGGATTCCCATAGACACATAGTCATACTACCAATGGGATTCCGAGGGGTCTATCCAGAGCGAAGCTGTTTCCGTACCATCGGTAAACACAACCTTCTTATCACACTTGTATAAATATCCAATACTTAAATATATGAGAACTATGATGTTACGCTTTCATAACACGCACAAGTGCAATACTAGTCTATTCCGTATTATCGATGTCCAGTCTCGATAATACTACGACTAGGGATATTTAATGATTAAACCTTTGTGGATTGATATTGTCTCATATCTTATTAATCCGGAACTAATCATAAGGACTTTTATCATTTATATATTCAAGTAATCAAATTACAAAATGATAAAATAGTAATTTCCATTGTCACACAGTTAATTTGTACAAAACCCACAATGTCTTTTACAAATAGTGACGCTATGGGTCATAATTGTCCATTATTCTGACCAATAGCTACGTGTTTTGGGGACATGGTTTGGTGTGTAGCTGGGGATATTTTACATAGATATGGAATCCATTCCTTCTTGTGAAAAGTAGATGAATATCTTCTTTAAGGGTTAATTTGACACTTGAACGGTTAGAGCACTCAAATCATTCTATTACGAATAGAAAGATTAATATTCATAATAGTTATGATTAAATCGATCATTAGAGAATCAATGGAACTTATGGAACAAAATAATTTGAGGGGTATAATGGCATTATGACCCATCTATAATTATAAGATACTCGTGGAGGGTCAATCTGTATGTAGTGATTATATCGGTGGACGAGAACGAGTCTTGGTATAAAATATATCTACAGTAACGAGAGTGAAGCTTTAGGTTTTTAATTGACAAACCTAAAGTTAATAATTCAGAATTTATAATTAAATAGTTTTATAAATTATCATATATTCCATTGGATACTAAATGTACTTGTAGATTTAGTGTATAAGTGTTATGCACAAGAGGATATAAATCTAAAATTAGTAATCCTAAATTGTCCATAGAGTGCAAATAAATACGGGCACTTTCTTTGTTTTGTATCTACAGTTGTGGTCCATTCCATATTCTATGACGATTTTGATACAAGTTCATTCATGTGGTGACATAAGAATGGAGGCACCTTATATGATGCGATCATATAGAACTTGACTAAGACGTAAATGAATTTCATTTAATATCTATTAAAGAAATAAATTCGTATTATTCTCATAGATGATCATATATAGGTTGATCTGAATCTTGAGTGTACTATGAACTCCTACATGACATGCTATGTCCTTTGATTTACGAAGGTGAGGTTGGTAAAGCAATCATGACTAATAGCTATGTATTTTGGGGACATGATTTGGTATACAGCTGGGGATGTTTTACATAGATATGGAATCCAATCCTTCTTGCGAGAAGCAGATGAGTATTTTCCTTATGGGTTGATTCGATACTTGAACAGTTAGAGCGTAAGTTTTTGTATTATGAATAGAAAGATCAATATTCATAATAGTTATGAATAAATCATCCGTTAGAGAATCAATGGTACTTATGGCACAAAATAATTTGAGGGATATAGCGGACATTATGACCCATCTCTGATTATGAGATACTCATGGAGGTTCAATCTGTATGCAGTGATTATATCGGTGGACGCCGATGAGTTTTGGTATAAAATATATCTATAGTAATGAGAGTGCAGTTTTAGGTTTTTAGTTGAATAACCTAAAGTTAATAATTCAGAATATTTAATTAAAGAGTTTTATAAATTATCATATATGTCATTGGATACTAAATGTACTTTCAGATTTAGTGTATAAGTGTTATACACAAGAGGATTTAAATCTGAAATTAGTAATCCTAAATTATCCATAGATAGCAAACAAAGACGGGCACATTGTTTGTGGTTTATCTACAATTGAGGTCCATTCTATATTGTGTGACGATTTTGATCCGGGTTCGGTCATGTAGTGATATGGGAATAGAAGCACCTTATATAATGCGATCATATAGGACTGGACCAAGACATAAATGAATTTCTTTTAATATTTTTTAAATAAAGAAATTCATATCAGTCTAATAGATGATTATATAAGGGTTGATCTGAATCTTGAGTGTACTACGAAATTCTACATGGCAGGCTATTTCCTTTGATTTACAATGGTGAGGTTGGGGAAGCAATCCTGACCAATAGCTACGTATTTTTAAAACATTGTTTGGTGTGTAGCTGGGGATGTTTTGCATAGATATGAAATCCACTCCTTCTTGCAATAAGTAGATGAGTATCTTCTTAAGGGTTGATTCGACACTTGAATGGTTTGATTGCTCAAGTCTTTCTATTACGAATAGAAAGATGAATATTCATAATAGTTATTAATAAATCGATCATTAGAGAATCAATGGTACTTATGGCTCAAAATAATTTGAGGGGTATAACAGACATTATGATCCGTCTCTAATTATGAGATACTCGTGGAGGGTTAATCTGTATGTAATGATTATATCAGTGGACGCCGATGAGTTTCAGAATAAATTATATCTATAGTAACGAGAATGTAGTTAGGTTTTTAGAGGAATAGCCTAAAGTTACTAATTCGGAATATTTATTTAAAGAGTTTTATAAATTATCATATATGCCCTTGGATTATAAATGTACTTTCAGATTTAGTTTATAAGTGTTATACATAATAAGATTTAAATCTGAAACTAGTAATCCTAAATAGTCCCTAAATAGTAAACAAAGACGGGGACTTTATTTGTGGTCTATCTACAACTGTAGTCCATTCCATATTGTATGATGATTTTGATCCGGGTCGTTCATATGTTGACATGGGAATGGAGGCATCTTATATGATGCAATCATATAGGATTGGACCAAGAAATAAATTAATTTATTGCAAAAAGTATATGAGTATCTTCTTAAGGGTTGATTTGGCAATTGAACCCTTAGAGCGCTCAAGTCTTTCTATTACGAATAGAAAAATTAATATTCATAATAGTTATTGATGAGTGGTAAATGTATCATTATTTCCCACTTATTTGACCTAATATTTTGTATAATTTCTTGATTTTTATGAATATTTTGATGTGTTTTGTGTTATTTTGTAAATAAATAAAGTTTCAGGACATTCTGGAGGTGATTTGGGGACAAAACAGTGAAAAACAAACAAAAGGGAAAATCATCTTTTGGTGCGTCGCGCCATGCAAGCCTTCTGCGTCGCAATGCCTAACGTGCACCGCTCTATGCTAACATACGTCGGGGACACGTGTCAGAATCTGAGAAGTTTGACTTTGCTAACGTGCGCTGTGCCACGTGTCAATATCACAACCCATCTGCTAACGTGCACTGTTCCACATGTTTTCATCCTATGGTACCGACAATCTCCATCGTCACATGTCGCCATGTGTCACCCCACATGTCAGCCACGTCATCGCCATGTCAGCAGAAGACCGAGTCAACTTTGCCACATCACTGCCACATCATCATCAGCTAATCATAGCGCGCCACGTGTCGCAATCCTACGGTGCTAACAATAACTATCACCATGTGTCACCACATCATTGCCACATCATTGCCACGTCACTTCCATGTTGATGAGCGGAAAATATATCAATATTTACCGCCCCTTTTACTTAATATTTTGTTTAGTTTCTCGGGTTTAATGAACATTTTGATATGTTTTAGTTTATTTTGCAGATAAAATAATATTGGGACTTAATGAAATCATTTATGATGAAATGTGGGTCAAATAAGGGCAAATACTGGACTTGACATATTAATTTTGGAGATTGGAAACTTGAAATGGCGTTTTAACAAAGTGTAGTTTTGGAAATTCTAGTTTTGCGCATCTATTGTATTTTGGTATAACTTTTTACTCCAATATCATATTAAGCTGATTCAAGTTCCAGATTAAAGAAGACTCAAAGATCTACAACTGTGAAAGACAGACTAATTTCAAAATCCGAAGATTTCATGACGGAAATTGGTGAAATATTCGGAAGTATATTATGTGTAATTATTAAAGTCATTTTCAAAGAAAAAAATAAATAATAAAAATTATCAAATTACCACCAAACATGAGAGCAGTTAGTGGAGCAATTAATAATGGATTTTTTGGAGTAATTAGTGGAGCAATTAACAATTGATTTGGTGGAGCATTTGATGGATGATTTGATGGAGGCAAAATTTTACCTATAAATAGCAAGTCATTTCATTTGTAAATTCATACTTTCTTCTAAGGAATTCCTTAAGAATACTAAGAAGATTGTATCTTGTTTGTTTATTTACATCTTTCAGTAATTAATTTCCGCTTTAGCACTTTCTTTTCTTTACTTTTCAGTTTTTACTTTCCGCAATTTACTTTTACGCACAATACTTTTCTTTCTTTCATTTTCAGTTTTTACTTTTCAGTAATGAGGAGGTAACTCCCCTTTGCTGGGGTAAAAGGTAAAAATTTTATTACTAATATTTAAATTAATCTCCCTTAATTATAATATATAAACTAGTTAAAACCTGACTAAACTAGATACCGCCTGATTGGTCGGTTGGTAATTAATTATTAATTTGACTTAATCTGGATACCACCTATATGGCTGGTTGGTAATTATCATGCAAAGTTAATATATTATATTAAGGGAGATATCTAAAATAGAAGTAATAAAAGTGGATCATTTTACCTCATCATTTTCTTTTATTGTACTTTTACTTTATTTACTTTTCAGCAATTTACTTTCAACATTTACTTTTCAGTAATTTACTTTCAGCATTTAATTTCCAGTATTTAATTTCAGCATTTACTTTCCGCCATTTACTTTTCAGTAATTTACTTTTCAGCATTTTACTTTATGTCTTTTATTTTATTTCAGTTTTTACTACCCGTAAATATTTGTCGTAACTAAGCCAATTATCTGGGGTTGTGATGAAGTCCAATATCACCGGTTTATAAGGGGTTAAATTACGGTTTAGGTAATATAAAGGTTTATTTATTGAGCATTAGTCTTAATGCATCTTGTTAACTGGCCATTAATAAGATTGATTCGGTAAACTTAAAATGAACTTGGAAAAGAGATTTTAGGTTTAAGACCTTAGACTTAATAGCCCACGATCTTCCTTGAGGATAGATAACCCTTTAATAGATTTTCTTACAGGATATGAATATACTTGTCGGGCGGGGGTAGCCATAATTGGAACTTAATCTTAATAAATTTAGATAACTTGGTTAATATAGGAATATGATTACTTGGGTTATATTGGGTATTTTTATTTGAAAATTGGAAGAGGCTTTTACATAATTTCGGGTTCCAGGATAATAAACCAATAAATTACACAAATGTAAAATAATCACTTCATCTTTTAAAAAGATATTGGAAGGATTCACAACCCTGGATAGTTTTATAAATTTGAATTTTCTTCAATCTACTTTCAAGCAATTTCATTTACTTGTTTTAAGTTTTAAAGTCACCACCCAATCAAAAAACCAATCCATTAGATACTTGTAAATATTTTAACTTCATAAATTAATAACAAAAGGTTTTAAGCCCGCGTGGGATCGATACTTTTATATTACTTGAATGATACGTGCGCTTGCGTTATACGTGTGCGATTACGCGCCGGTCACACGTCAGCTCAATTATTGAATTAATCATCCAAAATGCCACATCAGTAGATAAGAATCCGAAACAGCCAATTAGAGCATGACATATCAGCGCCACGACGTACAGCCCGCGTCGCGATGCGCGAAGCCTACCGAGGCCTATAAATTATTTAACTAATAATTTTTTAATGCGCGAAGCCTAACGTTCGAGAAGTCACGTCTATCTGACGACGTTAAACTTAGCGCTCGCACGGAGGCAATCCATGCAATTTTTGTTTATATTATGATCTGGTGTGTTTGATTTTTGTGTGTTTAATTTTTAAAGGTAAAGTCATTTCACGATGGAAGAAGTTCTCGCAAATCTTCACAAACAATTTCCTTCTCTCCCTCAAAAATCTCTGATGAAAGTCTACAAAGCTCGCTTGGAACGGAAGAGACTACTGATGATCAAAGGTATTCCAACTGACATTCGTTGGATTATTGAAGCACGGGTCCAATTTGCAGGTGAGTCTTCTGACTCATTTATTTCACATCTGCCTGATTTTGGAAGAAGCACCTATGCAAAGAAACGTAGAGCTAAGCAAATGGGTGTTTGTTACAAATATGCACGCTGGAATTGCAATACTCGTTGTCGTTCTTTAGGAATGGTGTCTTATAATCGTGAAGATAAAATTAAATTCATTATGGATGGCTTGAGTAAGGAGTCTTTAGATGATATATCTTCGACTCTTGAGACGCATCCCAATAGATATGTTCATATAGCCATCCACAAATTACATACACAATTCCAAAAAGAAAGACAACAGTTAAGTCTCGGGAATCTGACTCAAAAAGACATTGTTTGCCAATTTATAAGAAAATTGGATAGGAAGTTTGTCCCTGACGCATATAAGTCAATCAAGCTGTAAATTATTGTAAATATTATATCTCTTTTTCTTTTCCTAATAATTGTGATTTGTTTTGTTATTTTCTTTTATTTTCTCTGACAGGATCCATACCCCTTTTTTTTTTACCTTTCACAATTTATTTTACTGTTTAACTAATAATTGTCATTTGGCAGGTACTAGTGCTATTATTTTTACTCACCCTTTTCAGGTGTTATAAATTCAATTCATCGTTGCACTTTTGAAGGCATCCAGATAAAAATGGAAGCCACTTCAAGAAAATGAGTTGAAAGCATCTATGTGTTTTACGGTACTAGTGTTGGTACTAAGCCATAATACGTAGCAGCAGCACAGGAATTGGGACGAGTCATAGCTGAAAAGAATATGCACCTAGTATATGGCGAAGGCAGTCTTGGACTAATGGGGATAGTTTCAAAGGCTGTACAGGATGGAGGCAGTCAAGTTTTGGAAATCATCCCAAAACCCTTGGCAGGGGCGGATCTTATAGGATCATCAAACGGAGAAGAACTGATCGTGCCAGATATGTCTGAACGACTGGTGGAAATGATTAACCGTGCTGATGCTTTTATTGCTTGGCCAGGTGGTTTAGGCACGTTGGAGGAGATTTTTACAGCACTATCTTGGGCAAACTTGAACAAACACCAGAAACCAATTGGATTGTTCAACGTAAATGGATTTTATGATTTTCTTTGTGTATTTCTTGATGATGCCTGGAGAAATGGGTTCGTGTCAAAACCTTTAATAGCTCACGATCTTCCTTGAGGATAGATAACCCTTTAATAGATTTCCTTACAGGATAGGAATATACCTGTCGGGCGGGGGTAGCCATAATTGTAACTTAATCTTAATAAATTCATATAACTTGGTTAACATAGGAATATGATTAATTGGGTTATACTGGGTATTTATATTTGACCATCGGAAGAGGCTTTTACATAATTTCGTGTTCCATGATAATAAACCAATATATATACACAAATGTAAAATAACCATTTCATCTTTTAAAAAGATATTGGAAGGATTCACAACCCTGGATAGTTTTATAAATTTGAATTTTCTTCCATCTACTTTCAAGCAATTTTATTAACTTGTTTTAAGTTTTAAAGTCACCACCCAATCAAACAACCAATCCATTTGATACTTGTAAATATTTTACATCATAAATTAATAACAAAAGGTTTTTAGTCCTCGTGGGATCGATATTTTTATACTACTTGAACGATATGTGCGCTTGCATTATACGTGTGTGATTACGCGCCGGTCAAGTTTTTGGCACCGTTGTCGGGGACTTATTTATCTTTCACTATTAATTTTGAGGTTATATAGCTTTACTTGTGTCTGAGAACCTGGCAAAGCACACGTATAACTGTAAAGTTGAGGAATGACATCACATCCTTCGTGCAACAAGATTCAGAATCCCTTTACGAAGCTTGGGAAAGATTCGAAGATTTACTCCGAAAATATCCTCATCATGAGATCGCAAAGTGGCTACAAGTCCAAACCTTCTACAATGGATTTTCTGGAATAATGCGAACCACAATTGATGATGCTACTGGAGGAGCTTTGATGGCAAAAGGAGAAGATCAGGCCTGTGAATTAATTGAAGAAATGGCCAACAAAAATTCTTTATGGCCAACAGAAAGGAGCATGATCCAAAGAATTGCAGGAATTTATTAAGTTGGAGCCAACACAGCACTGAATTCCAAGCTGGATGTGATTTGCAAAAATCTGGAAACTCTTAACATGAAAGTTAATGGTGGATCCACAAGTTCAGCATTTAGAGGAGTACCTGAGTCAGAAACCAACGAGAAGAGACAGTGAACTATATTAACAATTTCAACAGACATGGGAACAATCCATATTCCAACACCTATAACCCAGGGTGGAGGAATCACCCCAATTTCGCATAGAGCAACAATTCAGGGCAAAAGAACTACCCACCACCTGAATTCCAACAACCAAATAAAAGCCAGGAGCATGAAAAAGAACCAGGAATAACAGAAGTACTGGCCCAGTTGAAGAAGCAAGAAGCAAAATACGATGTTTTAGCAGCTATGGTTCAAAATCAAGTAGCATTGAATCAAATCCATTCAGCATCTATTAAAGCACTGGAAAATCAAATGGGACAACTGGCCAATGCTTAGAGTTACAGACCGCCAGGAAATCTTCCCAACAACACAGAACCAAATTCAAGGAACCGAGGGAAGGAGCAATGTCAAGCCATTACTTTGAAAAACGGTACTGAAATCAACAAAGATGTTGGAATCAAGGCAACCATTGAAGAAGTTCCAAAAGATGCAGTTCCACAGATGGAGGAAAAAGAAGCAAATGAAAAGGATCAAGAAAGAATCACTTTACCTTTACATTTTCCTCAACGAATCCAGAAAAACAAATTGGATAAACAGTTTGCTCGATTCTTGGAGGTGTTCAAAAAGCTGCATATCAACATTCCATTTGTAGAAGCCTTGGAAGAAATGCCCAGCTATGTCAAATTCATGAAAGACATTCTTTCATGAAAATTGAGATTGGGAGATTACGAGACAGTAGCATTGACAGAGGAATGCAGCGCCATCATTCAGAGGAAACTTCCCCTGAAGTTGAAAGATCCTGGCAGTTTCACAATTCCTTGCACCATTGGAGAACATTATATTGGTAAGGCTTTATGTGATTTAGGTGCAATTGTTAATTTAATGCCTTTTTCTATTTACAGGAAACTAAAAATCGGAGAAGCATTGCCTACCTCAGTCTCTCTGTAACTTGCTAATCGAACGCTCGCATTTCCGAGAGGTGTCATTGAAAATGTGCTGGTCAAAGTCGACAAACTCATTCTCCCAGCAGATTTCATTATCCTTGACATGGAAGAAGACAAAGATGTTCATATCATCATTGGGAGACCATTCCTGGCTACAGGTCGAACTGTGATTGATGTGCAAAAAGAAGAACTAACTATGAAAGTGCAGGACCAAGAAGTTATCTTCAATGTTTTCAAAGCCATGAAATTCCCGAGTGAAGAAAATGAGGAAGAATGTTTCAGAATTATTGTTGTTGATAGTATCATTCATGATACAGATACAGTTCCCACAGACAAACTTGAAGCTTGCATCACTAACATGACTGACAGTGAGCTAGATGCTGAAATTCTGGAATGTATCAACTATCTTGACAAGCCATTCCGATTCAAATTGACACCACCAGTGGAAAGTATCGAACCTCCGAAGAAAGATCGAATCAAGCCCTCAATTGAAGAACCACCGCAGCTGGAGCTGAAGCTATTGATGAGTCATCTCAGGTATGCATTTCTTGGAAACTCTTCTGAATTACCTGTTATTATTTCTTCTTCGCTAACATTAGAGCATGAAGAAAAGTTGCTGAGAGTGTTACGAGAAAACAAGAAAGCCATTGGTTGGACTATAGAATACATTCGAGGCATTAGTCCGTCATTTTTCATGCACAAGATTCTGATGATTGACGAGTACAAACCCACAGTGGAGCATCAATGAAGATTAAATCCAATCATGAAGGAGGTCGTGAAGAAAGAAATCATCAAATGGTTGGATGCTGGCATCATCTACCCCATCTCAGACAGTAGTTGGGTGAGTCCTATGCAGTGTGTACCAAAGAAAAGAGGAATTATTGTAGTCACAAATGAAAAAGAATGAGCTGATTCCAATAAGAACGGTGACTGGATGGAGAGTATCCATGGACTACCGGAAGTTGAACAAAGCAACATGGAAAGATCATTTTTCGCTGCCATTTATTGATCAGATGCTAGACAGACTGGCGAGACATGAGTTCTATTACTTTCTAGATGGATACTAGGGGTACAATCAGATTGCCATCACCCCAAAAGATCAGGAGAAAACTATATTTACATGTCCGTATGGTACTTTTGCTTTCCGTAAAATTCCATTTGGACTATGTAATGCTCCTGCCACATTCCAACGTTGCATGATGGCCATCTTCTCAAACATGCTAGAACAGAGCAATGAGGTTTTTATGGATGACTTCTCTGTGTTTGGAGATTCTTTTGACCACTGCTTGAAAAATCTGGAACATGTGTTACAAAGGTGAGAAGATACAAACTTGGTACTCAATTGGGAGAAATGTCATTTTATGGTGCAGGAAGGCATTGTTCTTGGACACCGGATCTCACAAAAGGGAATCGAGGTAGACAAAGCAAAGATCGAGACAATTGAAAAACTACCTCCACCCACATCTGTCAAAGGGATTCGGAGTTTTCTTGGACATGCTGGCTTTTACAGGAGATTTATCAAAGACTTCTCAAAAATTGCTAAACCTCTTTGCAATATTCTGGAGAAAGATGTGCCTTTCAACTTCACCAAAGAATGCCAGGAAGCCTTTGATAGTAGCACCGGACTGGACCCTTCCATTTGAGGTGATATGTGATGCTAGTGATTTTGCTGTATGAGCAGTTTTGGGACAACACAAAGCAAAGATCTTCCATGCCATTTACTATTCCAGCAGAACTCTGGATGAAGCTCAACTCAACTACACAACCACTGAAAATGAGTTGCTTGCAGTTTTGTTTGCATTTGATAAATTCCGCTCTTATCTTCTGGGTCCCAAAGTGGTGGTCTACACAGATCATTCATCAATCAAGTATTTGATCGCAAAGAAAGATGCCAAACCCATATTGATCCGTTGGATACTTCGTCTGCAAGAATTTGATGTGGAGATCAGAGATGAGAAAGGGACAGAAAACCAAGTGGTAAATCATTTATCGAGGCTTGAGAATGGAGATACAGCTGGCAAAGAACTAACAATCAAAGAAAATTTTCCAGATGAACAGCTGTTTTCCATGAAACAGCAGGAAGTCCCTTAGTATGCTGACTATGTAAACTACATAGTGTCAGGAAAATGGACGTTGGAATGGACAACTCAGGAAAGGAAGAAATTCTTCAAAGAAGTCAAGAACTATGTCTGGGATGAACCGTACCTGTTCAAATGTTGTGCCGATCAATTACTAAGACGGTGTGTTCCACATGAGGAGGTCAACAGTATTCTGCAACATTGTCATTCATCACCATATGGCGGACACTTCAGCGAGAATAAAACTGCGGCCAAAGTCCTACAATCAGGTTTGTTTTGGCCCACTCTATTTAAAGATGTTTATTTGTTTGCTCTTCAATGTGACAGGTACCAGAGAACTGGAAATATTTCTAGAAGAAATGAAGGACCGTTGCAAAATATTCTGGAAATGGAGATATTTGATGTATGAGGGATTGATTTTATGGGACCCTTTATTCCATCATTCGGAACTCCAAAACAGTGAGTGAACCTCTTTTCTCAAAATGGTTTTATTTATTAAGTTTTTATATCATATTTACTTTCATGCTTTAAGGCGTTAGAATGTTTTACTATTAAAGTCATTTCATAAATAGTTTTGATTTGAGTTTTGATTTAGAAAGAAATATTTTCAGAAAATATTTGATACAATTTTGAGATTTAAAACATGAGTTTTATGTTTTTTTCGGGGCATGGGGAAAACCCACCCCAGTATGTAACTTGAAATAGCCTGGAATTGACGGACATAGGACATGTGCACATGTAGAAGACTGGGGGGGACGGGGATACGTAACGCCCGCAGATCCTAGTTTAGGTCTAGGGGGACGGTGATACGTAACTCCCCTAAACCCTAGTTTCAGAGCTTTGAGGGTAGCATAGATCCGCACCCCCAGTTCTAGTTTGTGGCTTGGGGGACGGCGATACGTAATGCCCCAAGACCACTAGTTTCATGGACGATAGTTGCATGCTTTGGGGGACGGCGATATATAACGCCCCAAAGTCATGGATTTGCACTACTGGCTCCAGTTAGGCGTATGAGGGGACGCCGATACGTAACGCCCTCATACGTCAAATTTTTCGGATACAAACCAGTTTCTAGATAATCAGAATTTCAGAAACAGAGTGTTCAGATATTAGATTTTCAAAAAATAGTTTTCAGAAATCAGATTTTAGAAACAGTTTTCAGAAAACATATTTTAGAAATATAAGCTTTATAAAAGAGTTTTCAGACGGACTTTTCAGAAAAAGAGTTTCAGAAAAAGTTATTTCGGGACTTTGATTTCAAAACTATATGATTTTATTATAGCATTTCAGTTTTATAATCCACTCATTTAGATCGTACGACGATCTAACCCCCCACTCCCAGTTTTCTGTGATTGCCGGTATTCTCGGAGGACGGATACTGATGCAGTCACTAGGGATGGAGTCCACCAGTGCAATTCAGAAAGAGTGAAAGTCCAGTCAGGTCAAATAGAAGTCATATATTAGTTCATGATTATGTGTCTGTCATTGTAAAGACATATGTTTTTATGTATTCAGTTATTAAAGTTAAGTTTGCATGTTCAGATGTTAATTTGGGCATTGGACCCATACTTATGATAAATAATTAGAGGAACGAGTACTAGTATTATTATGATTGTTGAGTCAGAGGCTTATGGGTTAGTACGGTCTATCCCCTGCCGGTAACATCTCCCGAATCGGGGATGTTACACATAATTTTTGGTATATACAGGCAGATGTATTTTTGTCATTTTAACAATTAAAATTCGTGACCAATATTAAGCCAAATACATTGTCATAATTTTGCCAACTTATAAAGCTTTTCTAATAAGATTTAATCCAAGAATATTCAATACTTACAAATATTTATTAAATTATTTAAAATTAATTAATATTAAATAATTATTTTTATATATTTGTCAAAATTCTAATGTGTATCTAATCAAATTATGTATCATATACATATACACATTAGAGACAAAAATACCACGGCATGTATAACGTTACGAATAATCCATATTATTCGTAATTAATTGCCCTCTCTATTAGTATGCTTTATTAGTGAGACTCTCTCGGTTCAGATAAATTTATCATGGAACACATTATATGTCCATAATTCGCCCACTCAAAAATTACAATGACCGCAATTAACCATGTTGAACCATAAAAGTCGAGATCTAAGCATACCGTATAATATCCTCGTCATAGAGAATGAGTACGAGAATATAAATGAGTAATTTGACTAATAAAATAATTTATACTCTTTGTTTATGTTTAATATCATATTCAACTCATTTCCATCTCAACAACAATAGGAACCAAGCTCAACTATGTATCACCAATTTAGGAGAGAAATTTTTTTTTTTATGTTAAAAATCCAACCAAATCGATAATTTTTTATTTTAAAAATAATTGTTTGATTTTAAGTAAAAAAAAAAAACAATCTGAATTGAATTAATTCAAAATTTCAACTAAAAAATAGAACCAAATCAAATTAACTAAATTATTTGATTTTACTAATTTTTTAAGTCTAATCATTTTTTATTATTTTATATTTTATATTTCTTCATTATTAATTTTTTTGGTGTTTAGTGATAATTATATTCATGAATTTTTTTATATTTTTTTATTTTGGTTATATTCTTTTTTATTTTCCTACGATGAATATATCTCATGAAATGTTTATATTTATATTAGTTGTAATGATTATCATGGTTATAGTATACAAAATTTGAATAAACGTTGAATTCATGAGCATTACTAATTTTTCTATTTTTATTGTTATCGTTAAAAAGCTGAAAAAATCGAATTGAACCGACAATCAAAATAATTATAATTTTTTTGAAAAAAAAAAAACAGTTATTTTTTTTTTAAAGAAACTAAATAATTATAATTTATAATTATAATGAACCGAATCGAACCGTAACGACTTTGATTTCGATTGTCTTATAAAATGATACGAAGATTCTGTTTCTATAATCACACCAGAGCTTTTTGCTATATGACCGACCTGACTTTAAAATTGATCGGGCCGTGGCCAGCGCAAGCTTTCTCATGGGCTGGACTTCGGTCCATAGAAAAATTCAGGGATAGTATCAAAATGATTGAACTGCATTTTAGGTTATAATTTAGAAATTTGTAAAATTTGGTAAATATAGAACCTAGTTATTTGAACCCTGTCTACCCTTTATTATATGCTTTACTCTTTGGTTTATCATTTTAGAATGATATTGCCTGCCTTGTTTGGCTAACAGAGCATAATTGAAGCCAATAATGATATAGATATAAATGAATTATACAAATCCAATTACAGATTTATTAAAATAATATTGTTTTAATATATTTGTAGTTGGATGTGTGTAATTCACATGTGTCTATATCATTTTCTTAATTGAAGCTAAGAATAGCAAAAAAATCCGGGCCCGGGATCAAAAAAATTTGAGCCGGAGCTTTAAATTAGGCCTGAGCCGAGCTCAATTAAAAAAATATGGGCCCGACCCGGCCCATTCCTAAAATAAATAATATATATAATTTTTTATATTAAAAATCGGATTGGTAACAACTCGGGCCGACCTTTTCTCAGATCCAGACCTAAAAATTATTTCCCGAGTTCAGACCAGGCTTATCAAAGCCCGGCCCATTGCCAAGCACTTGCATGAATGATGAAACTGAGGTAAAGAATCTCCGTAAATATGATTTAATTGCTGGATGGTCAAGGTATGGCTTATCAGTTAGTTAAGAGACACTTTGATTATTTACTAGCCAAAGTAAAATCTCAAATGTCTAAGGAATCTGATTCAAAATGTGACATTAAAGCATCGGGCAGCAACTGCAGTATTTAAAGATCCAGGATCAGTGCGCATTTCAGTCTGTACTGATCAAAACTCAAATATTAATTCATATTAAAAAATTTACATGGATCCGAATCTGTACGAGGCTGCAGTTAAGGGTAAAATTGAACCCTTCAAGAAAATTTCAGCAGGTGAACTTAGAGGCATAGTAACTCAGAAAAGCAAGAATACAATCTTGCATGTCAACATTGAATCCCAGATCAACAATAAAGAATCTCGATCAACCGACTTCGTGAAAAAGATACTTGAAACGTGTCCATCATTGCTACTACAAGTTAATGCCAAAGGTGATGCTCCGATCCATGTTGTGGCCAGCTCCGGGCAACTTGATTTTGTAAAAGTTCTAATTGAATTTTCGAAAAAACAGCCTAAAGAGATCGAGAGTGGTGTCGAAACAGTGAGGCAGATGCTATGGCTGACAAATGAGGAGCAAAATACAGCGTTGCACGAGGCAGTGCAGCATCCTTGCTTCGATGTTGTGAAAATGCTAATCGAAGCTGACCGTGATGTTCCCTACTCTACGAATGTCCGCGGAGAAACTCCACTTTATATTGCTGCAGCAAACGGATCTGACGATATTGTAGCAGAAATATTAAATAACTGCCCATCAGCTGCTTATCAAGGTCCCAATGGAAAGATTGCCTTGCATGCAGCAGTCCACAACTATACTACACGTAAGGAAATCTTCTCCATTCAACTCTTTTGTTTTATTTATTTTTCTATGTTTTACATAAAAGCTATCCAAAATAATGTTATAGTATTACCTGTGTTTTCACAACCACCAGCCGGTCAGGAATAGGTCATGAGTCTAATTCAGATTTCTAAAAAATGATATGTAAAAAATCTGTCAAAACCGATTAAAATTGGTGAATCGGCGAATAAGATTGATTTTAGAGTTTTTTTCAAAGGGTGGTTTCAAATCATTTTTTATTCCCAAATCACCTTATTTTGATGTTAAAAATCATTAGAATTATTGATTGAATTTTTTTTATATGTATTGTATAATTTTTAAATTTTTATATATATTTTTTATAATTTTTAATTAAATAAAATTATTTACGACTTCAGTCGATTTTGTCAGTTCAAAAAAAATATGGTTCAACAGATCGAATCAGTAACCCATTTAATTTTTTAAATTATCGGTTCAATAAACGATCCGATTTTTAAAAAAATGAGTATTAACTCGTGTGAGCCTCAATTTGATTATTCAGTCAATAGCTTGATATGTTGCTCTCATATTAATATATATTGTCATGTTGTCAAAATATGAGCTTATTATTATTCTCATTGTGACAGCCTTCTTTTTTTGAAAGTCATTACAAAAACACCAAAATCAATAACGCAACAACAACTTGTAGAATCCAGCTAGCACAAGTAAACAAGACCACTTTCTGTGCTTCTTTGAAAAATAGAGAAAGAAGCCAACCAATTTTTTAACAACTCCATGAAATCAGGCATGACTGGTGGAGTGAATAGTAGCCAACTTTAGCTATAAATTTAGGCCTCCCAGAAAGCTTAATATCATCCCAAAGAGTGTAGAGATTGTATAGAGAGAGTTTGTGAGGTTTTGAGTTTCTAGTTGTAAACTAGTATTTATTCGTGAAAGTAATAAATACAATTCGGTTTTTCCTCAAATCTTCTCTAAAGTGATCGGTGAATCACAACAAGTGATATCAGAGCTTCGGTTGTTCTTTAGGATCGTAAAACCGAGTAACAGAGCTTCCGATCAGAAAACCGGTTCCGACGAAAGTTGTCAAAAATTCATTTTGAGGGCACCATCAGCTAGTTCACGTCGAGACGAGCTCGGTGGTATTTCGCGGTGACCAAACGGAGGCCGGAAGACGCCGCACGCGCCACCACGCGCCGGCGAGTGAGGAAGCTTCGCGGACACGCGCTACACGCGCGTCTGGAGCTTGAAGACGATTACGTGGCTGCCACGTCAGCGCCACGTCAGCCCCAATCAGCACCCAGTCAGCAGACATGTCAGCCGCCACGTCATCTGCCACGTCAGCACCCCTGCCACATCAGCGTGCCACGTCCCCTGCCACGTCAGCATAGCCGGTCCCACTTGCCACGTCAGCATCATGGTAAATTTCATTTAGCCCCCTGAAGTTTTAAAATTTACAGTTTTGCCCCAGAACTTTTAGGAATTTACAAATCAGCCCATGTGTCGGATTTAGACCAACGAAGTGTCTATTCCACCTTTTTCGACGTTCCGGACGCAACGGTGACCTCGGATTTGTGAAATTCAGCCCCGATTTTAATCTATTTTTCATTTTAAACTTTAAAACTTAAAATGGAAATGGAGGATCTCATTCTGGTGCAATGATTAAACTGGCTGCCACTAATTACTCCTCTGGAGACCTAGGATGATAGATTTTTTACATTGTAAAGATCTGTTTGATGTCATCGAGTGAGGGAGTGAAACCAGAGTCTGTTAAGGAGTATGACTGGAATAAACTCAACACAGACTTTGGGTCAGAAGGCAGTGGATCGGCCATAATGTCTTCCACCATGTAGCACAAAACACAGTGCTTATGAAATGTGGAGGAAATTGGAAGACATGTTCCAGGCCAAGACAGCTCAGAATAAAGCCTTAATCATGATGCGTTTGTGAACCTGAAGCGCGGAGTGTGAAGGGGTTATTTAGGGGGTGAATCCGGTAACGCAGCGGAAGCGGTGAAAATTCGATTTTCAGATTTCAAAACTTTTTCTCGGATTAATTAAATAAACATATTTATTTAATATTCCAATAATCAAATTATGAAAATAAATTCAATAAAACAATTTTAAGTGAATTTACCAAATACCCTTGCTTTGTATTTTTGTCCGTTTTAGTCCGAAATTGATCCAATCAATTTTGAATGATTCTAAATCATTTCTAGGATGAACTTATGATGTTCAAAACATCAAAACACCAAAGCAACCAAAATCCCCAATATTCCTCACAAGCCGGAGAGCACCATTTGGTGCCCAATTTGTGCATTTTGGCACTTTCATGCTTCAAGACACATCCAAATGAAATCCAATCAACATGAAACTTTATATGCATCATATACACACATAAATACACAACATATATGAAAACCCCCAAATTTGGATTAGTTGTTAAAAACCCTAATTTTTCAATTTCCTCAAATTGGACAAATTAGACCAAATACATTAAATCAATTACTTCAATCATCATTCTTCCATCCAATTCAAGTCTCAACACAATGAAACAACTCAAGATCAAATCTAGGTCATTTAAGAGTGGGTCAACAACTCTAGATTAGCAACATGGTTCCAAAACCTTAAAAGATTAGTTACAACTACAATAGTCACAACACTTCCTTCATTACACATGCTTCACACTTCTCCAAAACTTCCATCATCAAAAAACAAGAACAAAGAAAAGAAAACATCCTAAGAATATCATATATTAAAGCCTAGAACCTAAGGAACAATTCCTTACTAATAGCAAGTTTGAAAAACTTACTAAAATCCAAGCTTTTGATGTTTTAGCCTTTCTTCTCTCAAAGTTCCTTTAGCTTCTTTCAATGGAGTTTTTTTTGATAAAGTGTATTAGGTTAAGTGTTTCATGAAATGAAAATCAATTTATATCCCACAAAAGGCCTATGGCCGAATTTCATCAAATGAAATTCAATAAATGTAATTTCAATTTCATTTCACTTTAATTTGTCAACTTGCACAAATATCTCAAAAACACCTTTATTAGATATTTATTTTAGTCAACAAATGCAACTATCATCATTAACTTAAATATCCTAACATAAGATATTTATATTTTAATTAATTTAATCATTTAACAATTAAATAATTAATTAATTAATCAAATACAAATATATTAAATATATGTATAATATTTACATTAAATATTAAAAACATATATTCATTTAGGAAATAAGTCAAATAACTCATTTTGACTATTAATTAATGTGTATTTAAATTAATCAAGTATTAAATGTAAATACACAATAATTAAGCAAATGACTATCTAGTCTCTTTAGCATGTATCTTGCGTTTAACCATTAAACGACTTTATAAATAATCAATATTATTTATTAATGTTGCTCTAGTGCTCTACGAGTATGTTTCATTATTGAGACTCTCTAGGTTCAGGTATATCCGTCACGAAATCAAATTTCGTGTCCATAATCTATCCACCCGTAGATTATGACGATCACGGATAATCTCGCTGAACCATACAGGTCGAGGTCATGGCAAATGTATAATTCCTCCGTCACAGGTATCCGGATAAATCCCAGAGATATAGATGTAAACGTCAAATCTCTATCGGGATTATCCAGTCGACTATTCTATTAGCAATCTCAAAAGAATGTTTAGAACTAGCTTCTAAACTTACCACGGGCCCATGGTTTTATCTGATTGCTAATCAATCATATGACCTATGCTCTGGTACACAGAACTGACGGATCCTATCTTGATACACATAGGACACCCTGAGGATCTATCTACACCCAACGAACAGGCGGAGGTCTGATCTAAATAGATCGGTGACGTGACTGCCGTCTAAGTGTAGAAGATGTCTCATGTGCCCACAATGGCATCTCAAGTCTAAGAATCACAAGTGCTACTCAACCCAAGAAGATTCTTATTGACGCTGGTGTACCATCCATTAAGAATCTTCGGTGAGTCGTTCAGTGTTTATCCGCTATAAACACCTACACGTCTATACTAGTCTCCAAGACTTATGGTTCATTGAGAAACCATTGGAATCATATATTCCAGTATACGACATGTACCGGTCTCAACGGGTTTACTATACTGACCAAGTAGTGTAAACCTTGACCAGGAACTGTCTGAGAATGACAACGTCATGATACTTCTCAATGTCCGTTGCGACGCTTTTGCAACTGTATCATGACTAATCATTCTAGGGTCATTACGTCTTTACCATATAGAAAGATAGATTATATTATAGAAACTGCATATATTATTCATAATAATAATGTTTTACAGAAGTATTTAACAGAAATACAACCGGGAATTGGCGCTCTGAGCACCAACCCCAACAAAATCTCCCACTTGCTCTAGTGCCAATATCGATTGTATCTAATACCCATCGACTCCACGTGTTTATCAAACAACTTCGGAGGTATGGCCTTCGTCAGCGGGTCTGCTACATTATCTTCACTCGGTACCTTGCACACGACAATATCCCCTCGCGACACGATCTCTCGAATGATGTGGTACTTGCGTTCCACATGCTTCGACTTCTGATGCGCCCTCGGTTCCTTTGCTTGCGCAATGGCTCCAGTATTATCACAGTATAACGAATCGCATTCTCGATACTTGGGACAACTCCCAATTCTGTGATAAAATTCTTTATCCACACAGCCTCTTTTGCAGCTTCAGAAGCTGCAATATATTCCGCCTCAGTGGTGGAATCAGCTGTCGATCCCTGTTTGGAACTCTTCAAACTGCACCTCCGTTAAGGGTAAAGACAAATCCAGATGTAGACTTTCTATCATCGGGATCCGATTGGAAATCGAGTCTGTATACCCATTAACCTGCAGTTCGTTTCCTCCATATATAATCAACTTATCCTTAGTACCTTTAAGATACTTTAGGATATGTTTAATGGCCATCCAATGGTCATTACCTGGATTGGACTGATATCGACTAGTTACGCTAACAGCGAAACTGATATCAGGCCTCGTACATAACATGGCATACATTATGCTACCCAAACACGAAGCATAAGGTTGGTTAGACATTCTAACCTTCTCATCTTCTGTTTGTGGACACATCTTCTTAGAAAGATGAATCCCATGTCTGAACGGTATGTTTGCTGTCTTACAGTTACCAAAGCTATACCGTTCCAAGATCTTATCTACGTACGTTGATTGGGATAACCCAATCAGCCTCCTTTGTCTATCTCTATAGAGTTTTATCCCTAAAACATAGGAAGCTTCTCCCAGGTCCTTCATGGAGAAATTCTTACAGAGGTACGCTTTCACGCTTTGCAACATACCTAAATCATTCCCAATGATTAGGATGTCATCAACATATAGGACTAAAAATACGACCATGCTCCCACTGGCCTTCTGATACACACAGGATTCTTCCGAATTCTTGAGAAAACCAGACGATCTAATAATCTCATCGAATCGAAGATTCCAACTTCGTGAAGCTTGTTTAAGTCCATAAATGGACTTCTTAAGCTTACATACCATACCCGAGGTTTCGCTGGACGTGAAACCTTCCGGCTGTTCCATATAGATTTCTTCATCAAGAAATCCATTTAGAAAAGCCGTTTTGACATCCATTTGCCAAATCTCGTAGTCATGATACGCAGCTATAGAAAGCAAAATCCGGATAGACTTAAGCATTGCTACCGGCGAAAAAGTTTCATCGTAGTCGACGCCAGGTCGCTGCGTGTAACCTTTTGCTACCAGTCGGGCCTTGTAAGTTTCAACCTTACCGTCAGGCCCGCGCTTCCTCTTGTAAACCCATTTACAACCGATAGGAACAATTCCTTCGGGAAGCGGAATCAAGTCCCAAACTTGATTTTCATGCATTGAGTCTATCTCGGATTTCATGGCACTTTGCCATTTCACGGAGTCGATGTCCAACATCGATTCTCTATAGGTGAAAGGATCTGTCTCTTCAACTAAGAGAACATCCAGACTCTTTTCTTGTATCAAATACAAGCGTTCAGGAGGTCTAGATACCCTTTCCGACCTACGGAGTGTGTGTGTTGAAGGTCCTTCATCTACTTGAACTTCAGGTTCCTCCGTTGGTTCGTTGTTTTCAGGTTGGACTTCATCAAGCTCAACCTGTCTATGATCACCACCTTCTGACAAAAATTCTACTTCTAGAAATTTTGCGAAGCGAGCTACGAACACATTTCGATGCTCGGTATCATAGAACAGATATCCCCTCGTGTTCGAGGGATATCCAACAAACCTAAACTTTTGCCCTCGAGGCGAAAGCTTACTTTGCTGAGTTACCCTGACATAGGCAGGACAACCCCAAACCTTAATATAATTAAGATTCGGTCTCCTACCGAACCATATCTGATACGGTGTCGTAGGAACAGCCTTTGAAGGAATCTTATTCAAAAGATGTGCGGCTGTTAAGAGACAGTAGCCCCATAAGTAATAGGGCAAATCTGTGAAACTCAACATCGATCGGACCATATCCAATAAAGTCCGATTTCTCCTTTCAGATACACCATTGTGCTGTGGTGTACCTGGAGGAGTATATTGAGCGAGAATCCCATTCTCCTTCATATAATCCATGAACTCACCACTCATATATTCGCCGCCTCGATCTGATCGAAGGCATTTAATATATTTACCAGTTTGTTTTTCTACTTCATTTCGGAACTCTTTGAACTTTTCAAAGGTTTCCGATTTATGTCGCATCAAATACACATAACCGTACCGTGATAATCATCGGTAAAGGTAACGAAGTACGAATAACCACTGTGAGCAGTTTGACTTAGTGGACCACATACATCAGAATGTACGAGTTCCAGTAAGTTTGTGGCGCGGTGTCCAACACCAGAAAATGGGGCTTTGGTCATCTTACCCTGAATACAGGATTCACAAGTTGGATAGGACTCAATGGTAAGATCTGATATCAAACCATTCCTAACCAATTGGGTAAGGCGTTTAACGCCAATGTGACCAAGTCTCATATGCCAAAGTTCAGTATTATTAATTACAGGTAAACTACGTTTATTAACTCCAGTATTTAATATATCTTTTGAAGTTTGCAATGTATAATGACCATGCTGGTTTGGACAACTAAGGATCTGAATATTATTTTTATCATATAAATACAAAGAACTATTCTTAATATTAATACAAAAGCCTTCTGTATCCATACAAAAAGTGATATAATATTAGCGACACATCCTGGTACAAAATGACAGTCATATACAAAAAGTGTCCCATTCGGCAATGAGATCTCGCATACTCCCACTGCAACTGCATCCAAAGAGTCTCCACTCCCGAACCGCAACTGCATCTCTCCAGGCTTCAGTTTCCTACTTTCCTTCAGCACCTGCAACGAATTGCAAATGTGAATGGGACAAGCAGAATCTAAAATCCAGCTGGATGTAACGGCTTCACAAGCCAAAGATAAATCAATAACTGGAAAAATAAAAGTACCTGATGTAGAAGCTCTGTCTCTCCTCACTTGGGCAATGTAATCAGGACAGTTCCTTTTCCAGTGCCCAACCTTGCCGCGCAGTGGTGGCATTTGTCTTCAGAAGCCCTTTTGGGCTTTGCAATCTTCGCCTGTTGTTGAGGACCAAAAGCCTTCTTCTTCTTCTTGCCTTTCTTGTTCTTTCCCTTGGACCATCCTTGGGAAGAAGCCGAAAGAGAAGTAGTTCTAGGAGGGCGAGTCGGTACTCCCTTCTTAAGGTCCTCTTCTGCCGTGAGCAACATCCTATGTAGCTCCTGGTAGGTACAGACAGTCCCGTGCATGTTGAAGTACATCACGAACTGGCGAAATGAAGCTGGCAGTGAACCAAGAATGACACTCCTCCCGAGAATGTCATTCAAGATGAGATTATGTTGCCTCAATTGATCGATCAAATCGATCATCTGAAGAACATGTGGGCTGACACTCTGCCCCTCATCCAGACGCGCATGGAACAGTTCCATGGCGACTTTGTGAACAATAACTTGTTCCTGGTTCTCAAACGATTGTCTCAATCGCGTCATCATACTATAGGAATCTAACATACCATAGTACTGTTGCTTGAGTTTCGGAGACAGTGAACTAAGGATGTATGATTTAACCCTTAAATCATCATCCTTCCAAGTTTCAAAAACTTGGCGTTCCTCCTCCGAAGCATCCTCGCCCACTGCAAGGGGCAACGGACCCTCAAGAACATAACCCAGCTTTCGGAATCGAGGACAATCCTCAAATCCAATTCCCAGTCTGCAAAGTTCTCAGCGCCTTTCAGTTTGTTCGCATCAAGCATACGCGCAAACTGATTTGTGGATTGTGCCGCCATCGCCAATCTATCATATAGATCACGAAAAACGGTTAGCAGAAATTAAGCAGTTTCATATAATATCAAAAGCATAAACTAGATCATGGATTTTTAATCTAATATGCCCCTCCCACTAAATCATGCAATACTGTAATCCCAAAACAGAATACAAATATTTAATAATTAAATTAAATACTAATAGTGAAAAGTGGATCCCGTGAATATATTTCGGCTCACAGCAGAGGCACGGTCTCGCCTACGTATATTCATCAGGTAGACAACTCATTTGTCATCATTCACTAATGACTCCTAAGTAATGGTCCTGGCCGTTTCTCGTTGTCGCTGCGAAGGCAGGCCCACAAGGAGACGTACCAAGGTTAAACTCGTCAATGATAAACTCAAGTTACTTACGTAATTCTGACAGCTAGGGCACGTTCAGAATTCCGCTTTTACTTGAATTTACCTAGTATCTAATATACATCCGGTATAAATAAATCTTTATCGGCTACACCCTCACAGCAGAGGCACGGTCTCGGATGTAGTCACAAAGAGATATTCATAAACCGTATTGACAAGACGGACCATATAACATGCATCAATTACATAATTACATTTAAACCTTATTATTAGGGATTTTCCGCTAAGTGTCATACACCCTAAATCTAACCAGTTTAGATCCTAATAAGCATGCATAAAGTCAAGAAAACATGATTAAACATTGATTCAATGAAGGCTAATCATTTTAAGTGGCCTAGAATCAGACTCGCTCTGATACCATTTTGAGGGGTTATTTAGGGGGTGAATCCGGTAACGCAGCGGAACGGGAAGGTGAAAATCCGATTTTCAGATTTCAAAACTTTTTCTCGGATTAATTAAATAAACATATTTATTTAATATTCCAATAATCAAATTATGAAAATAAATTCAATAAAACAATTTTAAGTGAATTTACCGAAATACCCTTGCTTTGTATTTTTGTCCGTTTTAGTCCGAAATTGATCCAATCAATTTTGAATGATTCTAAATCATTTCTAAGATGAACTTATGATGTTCAAAACATCAAAACACCAAAGCAACCAAAATCCCCAATTATCCTCACAAAGCCGAGAGCACCATTGGTGCCCAATTTGTGCATTTTGCACTTTCATGCTTCAAGACACATCCAAATGATATCCAATCAACATGAAACTTTATATGCATCATATACACACATAAATACACAACATATATGAAAACCCCCAAATTTGGAATTAGTTAAAAACCCTAATTTTTCAATTTCCTCAAATTGGACAAATTAGACCAAATACATTAAATCAATTACTTCAATCATCATTCTTCCATCCAATTCAAGTCTCAACACAATGAAACAACTCAAGATCAAATCTAGGTCATTTAAGAGTGGGTCAACAACTCTAGATTAGCAACATGGTTTCCAAAACCTTAAAAGATTAGTTACAACTACAATAGTCACACACTTCCTTCATTACACATGCTTCACACTTCTCCAAAACTTCCATCATCAAAAACACAAGAAACAAAGAAAGAAACATCCTAAGAATATCATATATTAAAGCCTAGAACCTAAGGAACATATTCCTTACTAATAGCAAGTTGAAAAACTTACTAAAATCCAAGTTTTTGATGTTTTAGCTTTCTCTCACAAGTTCCTTTAGCTTCTTTCAATGGAGTTATTTTGATAAAGTGTATTAGGTTAAGTGTTTCATGAAATGAAAATCAATTTATATCTCCACCAAAAGGCCTTGGCCGAATTTCATCAAATGAAATTCAATAAATGTAATTTCATTTTCATTTCACTTTAATTTGTCAACTTGCACAAATATCTCAAAACAACTTTATTAGATATTTATTTTAGTCAACAAATGCAACTATCATCATTAACTTTAAATATCCTAACATAAGATATTTATATTTTAATTAATTTAATCATTTAACAATTAAATAATTAATTAATTAATCAAATACAAATATATTAAATATATGTATAATATTTACATTAAATATTAAAAACATATATTCATTTAGGAAATAAGTCAAATAACTCATTTTGACTATTAATTAATGTGTATTTAAATTAATCAAGTATTAAATGTAAATACACAATAATTAAGCAAATGACTATCTAGTCTCTTTAGCATGTATCTTGCGTTTAACCATTAAACGACTTTATAAATAATCAATATTATTTATTAATGTTGCTCTAGTGCTCTACGAGTATGTTTCATTATTGAGACTCTCTAGGTTCAGGTATATCCGTCACGAAATCAAATTTCGTGTCCATAATCTATCCACCCGTAGATTATGACGATCACGGATAATCTCGCTGAACCATACAGGTCGAGGTCATGGCAAATGTATAATTCCTCCGTCACAGGTATCCGGATAAATCCCAGAGATATAGATGTAAACGTCAAATCTCTATCGGGATTATCCAGTCGACTATTCTATTAGCAATCTCAAAAGAATGTTTAGAACTAGCTTCTAAACTTACCACGGGCCCATGGTTTTATCTGATTGCTAATCATATGGACTACCTATGCTCTGGTACACAGAACTGACGGATCCTATCTTGATACACATAGGAAACCCTGAGGATCTATCTACACCCAACGAACAGGCGGAGGTCTGATCTAAATAGATCGGTGACGTGACTGCCGTCTAAGTGTAGAAGATGTCTCATGTGCCCACAATGGCATCTCAAGTCTAAGAATCACAAGTGCTACTCAACCCAAGAAGATTCTTATTGACGCTGGTGTACCATCCATTAAGAATCTTCGGTGAGTCGTTCAGTGTTTATCCGATATAAACACCTACACGTCTATACTAGTCTCCAAGACTTATGGTTCATTGAGAAACCATTGGAATCATATATTCCAGTATACGACATGTACCGGTCTCAACGGGTTTACTATACTGACCAAGTAGTGTAAACCTTGACCAGGAACTGTCTGAGAATGACAACGTCATGATACTTCTCAATGTCCGTTGCGACGCTTTTGCAACTGTATCATGACTAATCATTCTAGGGTCATTACGTCTTTACCATATAGAAAGATAGATTATATTATAGAAACTGCATATATTATTCATAATAATAATGTTTTACAGAAGTATTTAACAGAAATACAACCGGGAATTGGCGCTCTGAGCACCAACCCCAACAGAGGGAACTTCCGTTGCAGAACCACCAAGAGTTTCAAAGCCTGGTGAACCAATTGTCTGCGTAGACATGCAACTGGCAGACGAAGTTCAAGCCCTTGCTACTCAGTTTCTTCCTGATAGCTGGGAGACTCTGATGGTTACTCTCAGCAACTAGCTCCAGGAGGCAAACTTACCATGCCTATGGTAAAGGATGCCCTGTCAAATGAAGAAGCCAGAGAAAAGATGTGGGCTCAGATCAAACAGAAGCCCTTGTCTCGGAGTAACGAGGAAGACAACAGGAGAAACATCAAGGTGGGAGGAGAGGCAGAAGCAAAAGCAGAGGCATATACAAAGACGGGAAAAATACATACAAGTGCTTCCACTGTGGCATAGAAGGCAACTTGAAGAAAAATTGCCGGAAACTGCAACGGGAGCAAGGACAAGGCAATAACCAGCCGAAGAAGAATGACGCGAAGACACTAGTAGTTACCACGGTAGATGTAGCTATATGCTCCGGCCAGGAAGAAGCATGCATTCACACCGCAACTCAGGATGTCGAGTGGGTGATAGATACTACAGCATCCTAACACGTCACTCCTCACAGGGATTTCTTCACAACATACAAAGCAGGAGACTTTGGAGTAGTGAAGATGGGGAATACCAGTTCTTCTCAGATAGTGGGAATTGGTGAAATACAGTTGCGGAAAAATGCAGGGTATACAATAACCCTGAAGGAGGTCAAAAATTTTCCAGAACTTCGGCTCAACTTACTCTCGGGGGTAGCCCTTGACAAACAAAGTTATGCTAGCCACTTCAGCAACGAAACTTGGAGGATGATAAAAGGTGCCATGGTCATCGCCCGATGACATATCTGTGGAACCTTATACAAGACTCATGTGAAGATTTGTGCAGAAAGCTTAAATGTAGCTGAACCGGAGGCTTCTCAGAATCTGTGGCACCAGAGACTCGGTCACATGAGTGAAAGGAAGTTGTCTACCTTGACAAAGAAGGATCTGATCACTGTGTCCAAAAATACTTCTCTGGATCCTTGCAATCACTGTTTATTCGGTAAGCAACACAGATTCTCTTTCAATTTCTCTTCTACAAAGAAATCAGAGTTACTCAGTCTGATGTACTCTGATGTATGTGGTCCCTTGGAGGTAAACTCACTAGGCGGTAACAAATATTTTATGACTTTTATTGACGATGCTTCTCGGAAAGTGTGGGTATATTTTCTGAAAACAAAAGATCAGGTCCTGGACTATTTCAAACTGTTCCATGCCATGGTCGAGCGTGAAATAGGGAAGAAACTGAAGTGCCTTCGCACAGACAATGGAGGCGAATACACTTCCAGGGAGTTCGATGCCTACTGCGGAAGCCACGGTATTCGACACGAGAGGACTGTTCCACGCACCCCACAACACAATGGTGTCACTGAAAGGATGAACCGCATCATTATGGAGAAAGTCAGAAGCATGATCAGTATGGATAAGCTGCCAAAGCCATTCTGGGGAGAAGCTGTTCGTGCCGCTTGTTACCTGATCAACAGATTACCATCTGTACCGTTGAACTTCGAGATTCCGGAGAAAGTGTGGTTTGGTAAGAATCCTTCATATTCTCATCTCAGAATATTCGGATGTTTAGCATTTGCACATGTATCCAAGGAGCTTAGGCAGAAGCTCGATGCAAGGACTACCCCATGCATCTTCATAGGCTATGGAGACGAAGAATTTGGATACAGGTTATGGGACCCGAAGGAAAAGAAGGTCATCAGAAGCAGGGATGTAGTGTTTCTCGAAGACCAGACAATAGAAGACATTGAAAAGCCCAAAATGCCTTCTAAAACCAGTGCCGACAATGCCGATGTAAATCCAGACACAACCCCAACACCAACACCAGCGGCCACAGATGATGATGGGGTACAAGACATGCCAGAAGCAGAACCAGATGAGGAAAGAGGTGTTGAGCAGGGGGAGCTGCAGCCTGCTCCATCAGAGGCTTCAGGATCATCCACAGATCCGGATGACAACAGACAGCCAGAACCTCCAATACGAAGATCTGAGCGAGGCCGGATTCCATCAGCCAGATACTCAGGATTATAATACATTCTGCTTACTGACGAGGGGGAGCCAGAAACCTTCAATGAAGCGGTATCTCATAAAGACAAAGAAAAATGGCTGCACGCAATGCAGGATGAGATGGAATCTCTACATAAAAACAACACTTATGAGATAGTCAAACTCCCACATGGAATGAAGGTATTGAAGAACAAAAGGGTGTTCAAGCTCAAGAAAGATGACAGCGGAAAAGTGGTGAAACACAAAGCTCGGCTATTGGTCAAAGGATTCCTACAGAAAAAGGAAATTGACTTTGATGAGATCTTTTCACCGGTGGTAAAAATGGCTTCAATCCGAGTTATCATAGGATTGGTAGCCAGATTAAACTTGGAGCTTGAACAGATGGATGTAAAGACATCATTTCTTCATGGTGATCTGAATGAAGAAATCTACATGGAGCAGCCAGAATGATTCAAGGTTTCAGGAAAAGAAAACCTTGTTTGCAAGCTAAAAAAGAGCTTGTACGGGCTCAAGCAAGCACCGAGGCAATTGTACAAGAAGTTCGACTCTTTCATGGTGGGTCAAGGTTACAAAAAAACTGCAGCAGATCAGTGTGTATACATTCAGAGGTTTCCAGATGGAAATTTCGTTGCTCTTCTATTGTATGTAGATGACATGTTGATTGTTGGACAAGAAGCAGCGAAGATCAGCCAGCTGAAGAAGGAACTCTCCAAGGCTTTCGACATGAAAGACTTGGGACCAGCTCAACAGATTTTGGGAATGGAGATTGTTCGTGACAGAAAGAACAAGAAGTTATGGCTTTCACAGGAGAGGTATATTGAAGGGGTAATCAGGAGATTCGATATACAGAAAGCCAAACCAGTCAGCGTTCCGCTAGCGCACTATTTCAAATTGAGTAAGAGTTCGAGCCCCTCATCCAAGAAAGAGATAGAGAAAATGTCAGCAATACCATATTCTTCAGCTGTTGGAAGCCTAATGTATGCAATGGTATGTACCAGGCCAGATATTGCACACGCAGTGGGTGTAGTGAGCCGTTTTCTCTCTAACCCTGGAAAGCAACACTGGGAGGCAGTCAAATGGATTCTCAGGTACCTCAAGGGTACAACGAAGTTTCGTCTGTGTTACGGAGGAGCTGATCCGATCTTGGAAGGCTATACAGATTCAGATATGGCGGGAGATCTTGATGGTAGGAAATCTACATCAGGATTCATCTACACTTTTGCAGGGGGAGCTGTGTCATGGCAGTCAAGATTGCAGAGGTGTATTGCATTATTCACAACAGAAGCTGAGTACATCACCATAGCTGAGGCAGGAAAAGAAATGTTGTGGCTAAAGCGGTTTCTCCAAGAATTAGGGATCAAGCAAACAGAATACAAGATACATTGTGACAGTCAAAGTGGTCTGGACTTGAGCAAGAACTCAATGTATCATTCCCGGACGAAACATATTGATATTCGCTATCACTGGATACGCGAAGTGATGGATCAACAACTGCTGAGACTAGTGAAGATCCATACAGATGAGAATCCAGCAGACATGTTAACAAATGTGGTTACCCGAAACAAGTTAGAGTTGTGCAGAGACACAACCGGGATAGCTTTCAGATGAAGATTGTTTTCAGATGCAGCTGGAGGGGGAGAATTGTAGAATCCAGCTAGCACAAGTAAACAAGAGCACTTTCGGTGCTTCTTTGAAAAATAGAGAAAGAAGCCAACCAACTTTTTAACAACTCCATGAAATCAGGCATGACTGGTGGAGTGAATAGTAGCCAACTTTGGCTATAAATTTAGGCCTCCCAGAAAGCTTAATATCATCCCAAAGAGTGTAGAGATTGTATAGAAAGAGTTTGTGAGGTTTTGAGTTTCTAGTTGTAAACTAGTATTTATTCTTGAAAGTAATAAATACAATTCGATTTTTCCTCAAATCTTCTCTAAAGTGATCGGTGAATCACAACACAACTACTAATCAATCAATCTATCACACACACTTACAGCTTTCAATATTTGTTTTTTTCAAAGGGTGGTTTCAAATCATCTTTTTAATTCCAAATCACTTTATTTTGATGTTAAAAATTATTAGAATTAATGATTGAATTTTTTTTATATGTATTGTAAAATTTTTAAATTTTTAAATTTTTATATATTTTTTTTATAATTTTTAATTAATAAAATTATTTACGACTTCAATCGATTCTATCAGTTCAAAATAAATAATTCAACAGATCGAATCAATAACCCATTTAATTTTTTAAATCATCGGTGTCCAATTTTAAAAGAATGAGTATTAACCCGTGTGAGGCTCAATTTGATTATTCCGTTTTAGGTGTGATAGAAAAATTACTTGAGAAAAAGAGTAATTTGACCAAAATACAAGACCAATACGGTTGGACTCCACTACATGAAGCTGCGTATAGTGGTCGGCTTAACGCCTCAAAACTGCTATTAGAACGTGATGAATCTGCTGCACACATTGGTGACAAAGATCGGAAGATGACACCTCTTCTTTTAGCAGCTGGCAGAGGGCATGCAAGTTTAGTAAAAGCAATTATTTCCTCTTGCCCAGGGTGTTGTAAATACGGCGATGAAAGGGGCTGGAATTTTCTTCACTTCGCTGTGGTCAGTTTTGGTGATCTTGATTTGAAAAATCTCCTAATAAAACTGCCAATCATCATGAAATTTAAGAATCATAAGGATGTAAACGGGAACACTCCTCTCCATGTGCTTGCAGCTGTCTGTCAAGAAGTCTCCTATTCGCTGGTCCCTCCAGTTGGCCGACTCGGCTGTATATTCAATTATGAGGCCGTTAACAATCATGGCATTAGTGTTCACCAAGTAATTCGTCATGGATCTCTTGAGCTCGAGGTAACTAATTTCCTCTTTACTCATTCCAAAAAGTCGTCCCAAAAGAATTTTACATAAGTAAGTGTATCACTAATTCCTAGTCACATGTATATATATTAATTAATTCATAATATGATTTTACATATGGCAGCAAGAAATCAAAAAGTTGTCCAATGATTTTGGCCGTGGACAATATCAAGAAGGTATTCTGAAAGTGAGCAAAGACAAAACGCAACTGGAAGAAGATGTGAAAGAAGCAAGAAAGCGAGATACGGTAGTGGCTGCACTGATAGCAACAGTTACCTTCGCTGCAGCATTCACCTTACCCGGTGGTAACTGGGATAGCGATGGACCAAAGCCGGGCACTGCGATTCTCAGAAGAAATAAAGCTTTTGAAGCATTTGTTATTACAGATGTCATTGCCATGGTCCTCTCCCTTTCTGCCGTCTTTATCCACTTCCTCTTTCCAGTTCAAGTACTTCGGCGAAATGTTTTATTTATATATTTGGCTCAGTATTTCATCTTGCTTTCCATCATAGCAATGGTGGTTGCATTTGTTGCAGGCACGTACACAATGTTGGCACCTTCGTTTGGGTTTGCCATTGCTACTTGTCTCCTTGGCTTGAGCTTCATCCTCTTTGTGTTTTTCGCCGTCTACAAGTTGGTCAAGTGTTAAATTAGCTCCAGGTTGGGGAATTTGCATGATTCTGTCTAATAATTAATTTACAATTTTATAATAATGTGTGGTTACTCAACTTAATTAAATTGAAGGATCCACCTACATTGTTGTGATGCATGCATTGCCAACCACCACCATGGTAAGCTTCCAATGAACTTTAGGTGGAGTTTTGAAAAATAGTATAAGCATCCAAATTAACTTTAGGTGCATTTATTGTTTTGTTGACTTTTGAGTAATGCATTTTACTATGAATATGGAGCTCATTTGTGAGCTCAAATCATCCCAAAACATAAAACTTCAAGTGAAGAAAGCTTAGAGAGTGATAGAGAGTGAGGTTTTTTTGTAAATTTGTAATACTTGTAAATTGCTTATAGTAATAGAATCATTTTTTCCTCAAAAACACTCTTCAGTGATTAAAAAAATCACAACAAATGGTATCAGTAGCTTTGTTTATATATTGGGGGTCATAAAATCGAAGAACGGAACTCGGTTCGGAAAATTCGGATTTCGGGAAAGTTGTCAAAAATTATTTTTGAACATACCATCAGCTTGTTCACGCCGAGACGAGCACGGTGGTATTTTCCGGTGATTGAACGGAGGTCCAGATTGCCCGCACAAGCCTTCCAGCACCCTGTCCACGCGCCTCACGCGCCAGACGAAGGTTGAAGATGACCACGTCAGCGCCACGTCAGTGCACAGCTAGCACACAATCAGCACTATGTCAGCATACAGTTAGCGCACAATCATCGACACGTCATCAGCCACATCAGTATCTGGTCCCACTTTTGCCACGTCAGCGGACACGTGTCAGACACGTCAGCATCCATGGTAAATTTTATTAAGCCCCCTGAAGTCTTTGAAATTTATATTTTGAAAATGTTTGGGCTTCTCGATAATTTGGAGGAAATTGGGAATTTTTTGCTGTGAGTTGTATTTTGCTGTATGTGACATGTATAAATCATTTTGGTAGTGATTTGAAATCACCTAAATTTGTATTTGACAAATTATGACCAAAATGCAAACCTTTGGGGGTCTCACGACAATAAACGAAAAATTATAGATTTTGGGTAAAAATTGATTTTTTGAGTATTGAGTAATTAAAATAAATTACCTAATAAAAATTATTGAAATCAGAAAAAATTGATTTTTTCGCTTTTCACTGCGTTACCCGGTAATATCGCTTAAAAACCCCAACACATTATCCAAAACAAAAGCTGAGTATATTGTAGCAGCGTAAGCACGAAAGGAAATATTGTGGTTAAATCGTTTTCTCCTAGAATTATGGATCAAACAGACAGAATATAATATACATTGTGACAGTCAGAGTGCTCTGGACTTGAGCAATAACTCAATGTATCATTCTCGGATGAAGCACATCGATATTCGCTATCATTGGATATTCTAGGTGATGGATTAACAACTGATGAGACTAGTGAAGATCCATACAGATGAGAATCCAGCTGACATGTTAACAAATTGGTTACTCGGAACAAGCTAGAACTGTGTAGAGACATAGTCGGGATTGCTGTCAGATGATGATCGTTTCAGATGCAGCTAGAGGGGGAGAATATAAGGATCCAACTACATTGTTGTGATGCATGCATTGCCTACCATCACCATTGCAAGCCTCTAATGCACTTTAGGTGGAGCTTTGAAAAACGGTGTAAGCAGGTACATTTGTTGTTTGTTGGACAATTATGACCTATAGCGTCACTATTTGTACAGATCATGGTGTTGTTGTACAAATTAATTATGTGACAAAAGAGATTGCTCTCTTATCATTTGTCATTAGATCACCAAGATGTATAAATGCTAGGAGGTCCCTATGATTTGTTCCTGGATTGAGAATGATATGAGACAGTATCAGTCCACGAAGGATAAATCATTAAATATCCATAGTCAGAGCATTATCGAGATTGGACATCGATAAATGCGTAAAAGACTAGTATTACACTTGTGCGCGTTGTGAGGGCACAAACGGCATAGTTCTCATATATTTGGGTATAGGATACTCATGCAAGTGTAATAGGAGGTTGTATTTTACCGATGGTACGGGAAACAGCTTCGCTCTGGATAGACCCCCTCGGAATTCCATTGGTAGTATGACTATGTGTCTACAGAAGTCCGAAATCAGGGTAGGTGTATTTGGTCTTAACCTGAGACTTGCACCGCTAATACTTGCGATAATCAATATACTTTGGTTTTGGTTGTCCAGGGCTTTAACCGGTTTCTATGTACGCCTCTTCTGGGTATATCGAGAATCGTAGTGTGTTGGGTGTGATGTCAAGACGGAAGTATCACTCCAGTCATAGTGGAGATGATGGTCATGTAGGATACAGAACTGGTTCTCTTAAATGCTGCAGCTATCGGGATATTATGACAAGGTAATGTATATCCGATTATAGAGACTAGTTACCAGACATCCGACATATGCTTCGTACGGGGCAGACACAATTCCAGCCCCAGGCCTAGCACGTGATCATCTGATACTGGATCGACATACACAATACCACGTATACTACGCCTGATATAGATCGCTTATTCCTGTAAGGATATTTCTGAGAATTGGGTAGGCATGGCGCTTTGCTAGAAGCCAACCTTGTCTTGTAAATCTGTAAAACGTAGTACTAGGTACTTACGTGTTCGGATAGTCTGACGACCGTTTTTACTGCCAACATATCCGAGGATCTCATGGGTCGCTTCCTGAAGATTCACTGATGACGTATATCTCGCACTTATAATGGATTAATTTGATGAGAGAGAAAATTAATCTGGGATTAATTACGGATATATTTTATCTAGGATAAAATATTATTTAAAAGAGAGAACGATTAATTTGGAATTAATCGATAAATTAATATATTCGATATATTATACGAAATTGGATTTCGACGCGGAATTAAAATTAGATTTTAATTCGGGCGAATGAATTAATTTAGAATTAATTCGCTAGCGACGTGAATAGTGACTTCGCTAGGCGTAATCATTTAATTGCGTCGCAACGGAAAACTCGTTAATTTGGAATTAGCAAACCTGAGCCAGGGATTGTTTGCGAGCGCATTCGCATTTCGAATTCGAGTGCGGCACACAATTCAAATAAAGCGTCAAATCATTAGTCACATCAAGCGTCAAATCACATGTCACTTTGAGTGATGTGACAATTGATTGATTGATTGATGTGAGTTGATGTGAGATGATGGCAAGCATTTAATGCTTGACTTTTTTGAAAAGAATTTTGGTATATGTTTAATTGTTTTTAGAAAACAATTAACACATACAATTTCTTCTTCTCTCTCCTTAGCTCACGAAAATGGAGCCAAAATTTCTTCTTCATCTCTCTCGGCCAACATGCCTTTTTCTTTCTGTTTTGGTTGGACCGAAACACATGGAGAACCTATGGATTTTTGTGGCAAAAATCCTAAGTGCTAGCACACCATTTGGGACATACAAAGGTGATAGGGAACTCACTTCATAAGCTTGGAATCACCTTGATAAGCTTGGAGCTTGGAGCATCAATGGAGGAACATCAATGGCCGAAAATGATGACTGTAAAACAGTGGACTGCCGAGCTTGGAGGAAGGCAGAAAACATTTTTGTTCATCACCGTATCGACTCAACCGATCATTATGAGTATTTCGTGACTTCTTTGATTGTATTTACACTTGTTCCATGCTTGATAATGATCTTGGGAAGAATAGAAATCACCAACAATGGTATCTTGAGCCAATATTGAGCATGAAATTGATTTAGGGTTAAAATTGGGCAAAATTGATTTTGAGCATGAATAATGAAATTGGATGATTTAATATGCTTAATTGATGTTTAATTAAGGATTGATTGGATCAATTTTATGAAAATGTGTTTGGAATATTTTTCCCCAATTTTGGAGTGTTGGCCGAATCTTCACTAGCCCTAAATGTCTTGGATTTTTGATTTTTTGATCATTGGATGTGTTGGAAATCATTGTGGGATATTGATTTAATGTTGAATTGAATTTAATTGGATTGAATTTGATTTGGGCATAAAAATCCTCCTTGGCCGAGACTTTGAAGCATGTGAAATGGGTTTGATTTTTGTTAAATTGTGTTGGACATAATTTAATAATGATAAGCATGATTAATTAGGCTAATTTGATGTTTTGGAAATATTGATTTGGGTGATTAATTGTGTTATACACTTTAGGTAATTAAATTGTAAAATTGGATTTTGTAATTTAATTATATTAGGCCTTAAAATTGGATTTGGGCTTTTAAAGTTGTTATTGGGCTTATTGGGCTTGGTTGTACCAAGTTAGGTTTAGGCCAAATGGATTGGATCCAATTGGGCTAAAAACCGCTTCCATAAAGCCCAAATACGACTAATGGACATTTAAAGTTTAATTGGGCCTAATGGGCCTAAATTGATTTCTGGGCTTATGGGGTAACTCCCAGATTGGACTTTGGTTATTGGGTTTTACCCGAGTTGACCAAAAGTCCACGCCTCAAGAAATTAATTAAAAGCCCATTGGACTTTAATTAAATTGACGTTGGACGTTAATCGGGCTTTGAGACCCGTAACGATTAAATTTGGAATTTAAGTCGTAAAGGTTTATTAATAAAGTGTAATATTTAATTTGGAATTAAATAGCGAATTAATATTAAATACAAATTGAATTGGATTTAATTATGTAGTTTAATTTAATTCGAGAATTCGTACTTTGAGTACTTATTCGCAAAATGAGTTTGACTCGCGCAAAATCAAATCGTTGTTTGAACATTGGATGGTCACTAATTATCAGATTAATTAATTTGATTAGATTGATTGATAACATGCTTGTGTGAATACATGGTTGCGATGCATGAATAATGTATATCGGATGGATATTAGATGGGTGGGGTAATTTTAGAAATTATTGTAATAAATTTGGAATTTATTAATTGGACCTGCGTGTCCAGCCTTATCACCTCCTTATTCATTGTATTCTCTTCTCACCTATTCCCCTCAATGTAAATGAGGTTTCTTTAGAAGTGTAGTGTAACGGGTAGAAGTAAATACATGTGCTAGCGGGCGAGAGAAAGGGAGAGATTTGATCTAGGATCATTGTGTAAAGTATCCATCCGCATATCATTATTACTTTATTTATACGCGCTTTATTATGTGTTTAGAATGCATGTTTAAGGGTGTATGATGATGAGACCTTAACAAAGATAATAAATTGGTTGCCAATTTGCACTCGAAAAACCCTCGCAAAATATTAAGCGTCTTTCCTTCCATTGAGTGATTCTCACTCAAGATCCGAGACTGGCATTGGTTTGTTGGCCAAAGTCAAGACCTTTTTCCGTCGAGGATGTGTTTGAATCACGAAGGCTTTATTCCATATTGGTGTCTTGTCCAAGTTGTGGTTTGTTGGCCAAAGTCAAGACCACTTCTTGTCCATCGACGTTGATTACGAAGCTTTCCATGGTCAATGGGCCGCGCTTAACTGGGATCACTAAGTTTGTTGTGCCAAAGCCAAAGCTTAGTTGATTTAGAGGAAAAAGGTTAGGTAATACATTGGATGTATTGGCATATATAAGATATATGTTTCGGACTTGGAAGTCCCCCTACTGGATCTAGGAATTGGATTGGATCCAATTGATCTTAGAGATCTACCTAGTTAATTATCATACAATTTGTTGGCCAAAGTCAAGATTGTGTGATATTTAACGAGATCCTAGCCCGCTAGGAAACACGGTTTCCCGAGTACTCGACAGAGGGTTAGAGGCTCGCCGAAAAATAATGGGATGCAAGAATTGAATTTGCAATATTCGTTTAATTACTTGCCATACACGCTCAAATAAATATCATTCGTCAAATAAATAAAATGTTAGTTGGACTAATATTTGAATCGTTGTTTTAATTAATAGTTGGACTGTATTCAAACTATTCATTTATAGTTGATTTTATAATTGGATTATAGTAATCAATATAATTGATTTTAATCTATTAAATTATAGTTGATTAAATAGTTGGAATATTATAAACATTATAATAAATAGTACTGAAATCGTTGATTAAATAGTTGGACTATTAAAATCAAGATAAAATTGAAAGATTGACATTTAAAACATAATCCTAGGGAAAATGTATTTAAATAGTTTAATTTTAAAATTGGGAATAAATTTCAGGATGGTCCTGGAAAAATAATAAGTTACTTTATTTGATAAAATAACATATTAAGCCTAAGCCCGGAGTCAAGCAAATAGTCGAGCATAATCTTTGGAAGATTTATGTGATGATAACTTTAGTACTTAATCCATCATATTTGCCAAATAGACTCCTTAATTTCTTTGTCAGAACTAAGGATTAGATCCTTAAAGTATGATAATAAAATTGAAGGATCTTCATAAATCTTTACTTAGATTTTAGAAGTACTAAATTGCAATTGATAACTCTTGGAGAGTTAATGACTATTCTCAAGGAGACAAAGTCAAAATTTGCAATAAGGCAAGTAGCGCAAGGCGCACCTTACTTCGATGTTCTAGAAACCCGAGGCTTGGCCAAAGGCTTCTGGAATGTTGAAAAAGGGCAAAGGAAAAATCATTATAATCTTCTGGGAAGATAAAGGACATATCCCAAAAAATGTCTGCTTAAATTATGGCAAACGGGATCGCGGAAGCGTGACTGTCGTTTGGACAAAGCAGACATGAAGGAATTGAAGACGAGCAAGGCTCCGACTTCAAATATGTTTGTCAACATTATGTTCACTACTAGTATTAAAATTGGATTTTAAATACTTAGTGTGGTACATAAATATATACTGATGTTCAGAATCTGCTATGAGCAGGATACTGACTTCAGATGAGATTATTCTGCGAATTGAAAACGGGACGAAAGTCGATGTTTTAACCGTAGATACCTAAGTTTAGGAACTACCTTCGGGTGTGTACTTAAATTAGGAAACTGTTATAATGTGACTACTTTGACTAGAAACATTATCTCTATATCAGTGTATAATCCGTTGCGGATATACTTTTATATTCTAGAACACTAAAGTGTTTCATTATATAAAGATGATATTGAGATAAACACATTAGATGTGAATAACAGAATTTATATTTTGAATATAAATAAATCTCAAACATAAACATGACAAACAAATAGCTCAAACTGATTTGATCAGATGAAACAAATTGTGGCATTGTTGTCTGGGACACAATCTAAACAAGACTCGTATATCCACACTTTTGAAGAGTGGGTACTAGGACTATTTTGATTCCATTCAAATAAAGTCTGCGAATCTAGTTTATTGGGCAAAGTGCCTATAACACATTTACTTGGTTAAGGTACAAATGCCACAGATCTGTAAGCCCTAGTTCTTAGTGAAGTAAGTGGGCCCATGTCTAGCTAGGCTAGATATGGATATGAATATTTCGTGACCTTTACGGATGTGGCATCAAGTTATGGTTATGTGTTTATTTAGAAACATAAATCGGAAACTTTTAAAGTTTTCGACACGAAATAGACAAACAGATCGGCTATAGTATTAAACTATCACGGTAAGACCGTAATGGAAAATACTTAAGCAATAATTTTCTAACATACTTGAAAGAGTATAGTATTCTTTCAAAAGAGGACGCCTCCCGGAACACGTCATCCTGACGGTGTGTCCGAACCAGAGAAACCGAATTTTGTTGGACATGATAAGGTTAATCATGAGTCGCTCTGAGATACCATTTCCTTCAACGGATAAGCATTAACAGTGCAGAACTTATTTAGAATAAGGTTCCATAAAAGCTGTTTGACAGATTTCATATTAGATATGAACAGGAAAGAAACCAGGTTTCTCATTCTAAATATTTGGGTATGCTAGGCATACGTTTGGATGATACCAAACTAAAACCCAAATTGGATAAGTGCCAATTGTAGATTATCCTAGGGATACCGAAGTATAGTACTTATACAACTCACATGAGAACAATGTAATTTTTGCTCACCATGCGGTTTTCCTAAGAGGAATACCGATATGCAGTGGTAAGTGGGAGGATAGTAAAACTCGATGAAAATTGGAGTAATACTATTCAAGGCACCCATTCCTTAATGGAACACAAATAGTTCATCAAGGATGAAACTATACCATTAATCTTCGAATACACAAGAACCGCGTAAGTCAGACAGAGTCGGAAAACAACCTTGGGTATCGGTTTCTGATCTCACCTCATAAAGATGTCAATCTTTTAAGGTATACCAACTGACTACCTATGAGGAAGTGATACAAGGTATCGACTCCCTATTATGGCAAAGTGCCATGAGTCCGAAAGGGATTCCATGTATATCAATAAGTTTGGATACTAGTTGATGTACCGCAAGGCATTGTGCCTACTGGTACTTTATAAGTCTTTAAGGAAGACATACATGGATGGCAACATACCAACGTATAAAGTTAGGCTTGTAGCGAAAAGGTATCGTTATCAACATTGTGTTGATTACGATTCAACCTTTTACCTATTGCCACGGTAAATCCATTTGGATAATGCTTGCTAATGATGCATGTTTCATTTGTGAAATATGTCAGCTTAACAGGAAAATCGCTTTCCTTAAACGGAAACCTTTCGGAGGATGTTTACAATATCCTGTCGGTTTTGTCGTACCAAAACTAGCAAACAAGGTTTGTAAGTTATTCGATCCATGTTTGGATTGAAGTAAGCATAGGTTCTTGGAATTATAGTTTTGATGTAATCATAATGAAGTATGATTTAATTCAAAACGAAAATGATTCTTGTGTATATAAGAGGGTTAGTGGGAGCGCACTGACAATAAATGTCCTATAAAGTAATGATAATATGTCATTTCTTGGAAATGATATTCCCATAAAAACAATCGGCGAAAGCTTGGCTTTCGAATACTCTCCGAGAAATCATACATTGAAAAATGTACGCGACCTGGTGTCTCATACGCTTTGAGCATATGGATTCACAAACAGGCCAATCCAAGTGATAGTCACTGGATTGATGTTAAGAACATCCGTTAGTATCTTAGAGAACTAAGGATGTTGTCTTAATCTATGGAGAATGAGAACTTGAAGTGACTAGGATCACTGCAACAAGTTTCCCAACCGATAAAATGACTATAAGTCACAAAAGGTACTATACAGTTTGAATAACGGAACAGTGAGCTGAAGATATTACAAGCAAGATACTGTTACCGAATAAACAACATATGCGGGTTATTGCTGCAGCTGAGGCAGCAATAGAAGCCTTCTGGGTTGATACAAAATCTAATTAGATTAGATATAGTTCTGTTAGCAGCTGAGCTAGGCGTCAGCATAGGCTAAAGAATTAATGGTCTCATCAACGATCTAGATAAATACTTCGACTATTCATCTGATTCATTCGGATCATACATCGTGGCGATGTGATGATCGAATAAATTGCATCAGACGATAATCATGCAAATCCGCTGACGAAAGCATTTCTCAGTAGTTTGAGCCAACCGTACATAGTTCGGGTGGTAGACACTCGAGTGACTGGCTATAGGCCAAGTGGGAGATTGTTGGACAATTATGACCCATAACGTCACTATTTATACAGATCATAGTGTTGTTGTAAAAATTAACTATGTGACAAACGAGATTGCTATCTTATCATTTGTGATTAGATCACCAAGATGTATAAATGCTAGGAGGTCCCTATGATTTGTTCCTGGATTGAGAATGATATGAGACAGTATCAGTCCACGAAGGATAAATCATTAAATATCCCTAGTTAGAGCATTATCGAGATTGGACATCGATAAATGCGTAAAAGACTAGTATTACACTTGTGCGCGTTGTGATGGCACAAACAGTATAGTTCTCATATATTTGGGTATATGATACTCATGCAAGTGTAATAGGAGGTTGTGTTTTACCGATGGTACGGGAAACAGCTTCGCTCTGGATAGAACCCCTCGGAATTCTATTGGTAGTATGACTATGTGTCTATGGAAGTCCGAAATCAGGGTAGGTGTATTTGGTCTTAACCTGAGACTTGCACCGCTAATACTTGCGACAATCAATATACATTGGTTTTGGTCATCCAGGGCTTTAACCGGTTTCTGTGTACGCCTCTTCTGGGTATATCGAGAATCGTAATGTGTTGGGTGTGATGTCAAGACGGAAGTATCACTCCAGTCATAGTGGAGATGATGGTCATGTAGGATACGGGACTAGTTCTCTTAATTGCTGCAGCTATCGGGATATTATGACAAGGTCATGTATATCCGATTATAGAGACTAGTTACCAGACATCCGACATGTTCTTCGTACGGGGCAGACACAATTCCAGCCCCAGGCCTAGCACGTGATCATCCGATACTGGATCGACATACACAATACCACGAATACTACGCCTGATATAGATCGCTTATTCCGGTAAGGATATTTCTGGAGAATTGGGTAGACATGGCGCTTTGCTAGAAGCCAACCTTGTCTTGTAAATCGGTAAAAGATAGTACTAGGTACTTACGTGTTCGGATAGTCCGACGATCGTATTTACTGCCAACATATCCGGGGATCTCATGGGTTGCTTCCCGAAGATTCACCGATGACGTATGACTCGCACTTTATTAATCTGGGATTAATTTGATGAGAGAGAAAATTAATCTGGGATTAATTACGGAGATATTTTATCTAGGATAAAATATTATTTAAAAGAGAGAACGATTAATTTGGAATTAATCGATAAATTAATATATTTGATAAATTATACGAAATTGGATTTCAACGCGGAATTAAAATTAGATTTGAATTCGGGCGAACGAATTAATTTAGAATTAATTCGTTAGCGACGTGAATAGTGACTTCGCTAGGCGTAATCATTTAATTACGTCGCAATGGAAAACTCGTTAATTTGGAATTAGCGAACCCGAGCCCGGGATTGTTTGCGAGCGCATTCACATTTCGAATTCGAGTGCAACACGCAAGTCAAATCAAGCGTCAAATCATTAGTCACATCAAGCGTCAAATCACATGTCACTTTGAGTGATGTGACAATTGATTGATTGATTGATGTGAGTTGATGTGAGATGATGGCAAGCATTTAATGCTTGACTTTTTTGAAACGAATTTTGGTATATGTTTAATTGTTTTTAGAAAACAATTAACACATACAATTTCTTCTTCTCTCTCATTAGCTCACGAAAATGGAGCCAAAATTTCTTCTTCATCTCTCTCGGCCAACAGGCCTTTTTCTTTCTGTTTTGGTTGGACCGAAACACATGGAGAATCTATGGATTTTTGTGGCAAAAATCCTAAGTGCTAGCACACCATTTGGGACATACAAAGGTTATAGGGAACTCACTTCATGATCTTGGAATCACCTTGATAAGCTTGGAGCTTGGAACATCAATGGAGGAACATCAATGGCCGAAAATGATGACTGCAAAACAGTGGACTGCCGAGCTTGGAGGAAGGCAGAAAAAATTTTTGTTCATCACCGTATCGACTCAACCGATCATTGTGAGTATTCCGCGACTTCTTTGATTGTATTTACACTTGTTTCATGCTTGATAATGATCTTGGGAACATTAGAAATCACCAACAGTTTTGTTGACTTTTGAGTCATGTATTTTACTATAAATAGGGAGCTCATTTGTGAGATTAAATTATCTAAAAACATAAAGCTTCAAGTGAAGAAAGCTTTGAGAGTGTTAGAGAGCGAGGTTTTTTATAAAGTTGTAATACTTGTAAATTCAATTCTTTTAGCAATAGAATCGGTTTTTCCTAAAAAACACTCTTCGGTGATCATAGAATCACAACATAAATATGATAAACCAATTGCAGATCATTAATGGCTCATTTTCGGCCACATAACAAGTCACACAACGGGTCAATAATAAAAAAAGTCACAACGAGGAAATAATAAACAAACCCTGCATAGGTAGGGACTTACATCTAGGGACGTGTAATCACTCTCTAAATAGCTCTACTCGAGTCCACGTAACAATTGCTAGAATGGAATCGGTTTTTCCTAAAAAACACTCTTCGGTGATCATAGAATCACAACATAAATATGATAAACCAATTGCAGATCATTATGGCTCATTTTCGGCCACATAACAAGTCACACAACGGGTCAATAATAAAAAAAGTCACAACGAGGAATAATAAACAAACCCTGCATAGGTAGGGACTTAAAAGTAACATCTCGAAACTTGAGATGTAAAACATTTAAATTAAACATCTCGTATAATTCTAACAGAAATTCGACATTGTTTCGTTTAAAATACGGATTATCCATTTACAACACAATACCATAAAAATGCTCTTCCCGAGGCCACATTATCCATCAGTATCAACCTTTCACATTCTAACTCCACAATTCAATACTTAATAAAAAAATTATTCAAGTCCGTCAAATTATTACGCATAAAAACTCTGCATAAACTTAAATACAAGAAAAGTCAAAGTTCGAGCTTATTACCACGTAACGCATCGGAAGCCTCAGCATCAAGATCTGGCCAAAACATGATCATACCTTCCAAATTATTCTGCTGTGAGCAATGTAGGTGTCGTTATGATCAGAGACTCGCTTGAAACGTTCTACGATAAATACGGGCCAGTTTTGAAAATTGGACCCGATAACTAGAGACTTTCAACGACTGATATGTATACCAAAACACTCATATCGACGAGGGAAAAAAATTAGTGTGTCTGCTTCGTTGATCCAAAGGCCGGATTTTGAATTTCAGGCAAAAGATCCATTTACCCACCACTTTTGCAAAGGAGTTTTCACAAACGGTTTCTAATCAAGACGTGGTCGGTGGCATCAGAAAGTTCTAGGCCAAAAACGAGTTCACTCTCCGAAAATGTCAAAAAATGGTGGTCGAAAGGCAGTGACCAATGTAATTTTTTCTAATTTTTACGTCAACGTTAATCGACCATATCTCCACCGGTGAGACTCCACACTGTTGGAAAGGCGACGTCGATGGCTACATGGTGATCCGACATATTATGATGGACGAAAAACGATGGTACTGCTACAGTGGTGACACAGATGACAGCTTTTGTGTGTGTGAGAGAGAGAGAGAGAGAGGAGAGTGGGAAGAGAAAAATGGTGGGAAGACTAATATATCAAAAATACATGTGTCAAGCATTGAAAGAGCCATATGTCACGTATTGAGTGGACTACGTGTCACGCGTTGAGTGGAACACGTGTTAGCCTCTCATAGTTTCAGGTGTCACGTGCTAAAAAAATTATGATTTGAGCCCAAATTCTAGAAATTCTCTAGTTAGTCAATAAAATATTTATAAAATAACCCCGAAATTTAAAATTTTTGCAATTTTATCCAAATTTTTTGAAAAAACAAGGCTAACACTAGGAATTAGTTAGACCAGATTTTTTATAAAGAGTCTAAAATACCATCTTAAAATTTTAATGCTATTACATATTTCACTCATTTTAAGAATTTTGTCCCCCCTTTTAAGAATTTCGTCCCCGAAATGAAAATACAAAATAGGTCAAGGTGTGGTATCTTGCATCGAGGTTAAACATATGTGAGTATCATAAATATTATAACTCTAAGTCTGAATGCATGATATCATGTTTAACAACTCGACCCAATAATATGATATTTTCCATTTTGGGATGTCAACATGGATGGATCTCAAGCTCAAACCTTGTACCCAAAAATTTTTTCTTCGCACCAAATATTTCAAATCACCTGGTCCCAAATACATCACTGCTAGTATAATACTTCCACAAAATCATCATGTTCGTTGGACATCTATAGTGATAAGGCATGTTCACACCCAATTAGGCTCATCATCTATGAATATAAAAGGGTCTGAAACATTGTAACAGCCCCGATCTGGAAGATGCTATCGGCAGAGAATAAGTCGTATTATTCCCCTGAGCCTCTGTCCTTCTAGCTATAAACTATTTCTCTTTTCTCAATCAAATTCTTGTTTATGGATCCAATGCCCAAACTCGACAACATGGAAAAATAAGTTCATTATTAATAACTGTATACTTATAAACACTTATTTTTATAGTGACTACACATAACCCAAACACTAATACATGACTTTTATTTGACTCTGACTGGACTCTTACTCTCTCTGACTTGAACTGGTGGACTCCATACCCTAGTGACAGCAACAGTATCCGTCCTCCCAAGCTCGTCCTCTGAGAACACCAGTAAAACCAGAAAATTGTGAGTGGGTGTTAGTCCGTTGTATGATCTAAGTGAGTGGATGATAAAACTGAAATACTGTAATAAAAACATTTGGTTCTACAACAAAAACCCGGAGGTAACTTTGTATGAAAACTCTTTTCTTGTCTAAGAATTCTGAACTCTTTTCGTAAAGTCTCATCTGAAAAATCTTTTTGTAAAACTTATCTTTGCTGAAAATTTCTTATAAAACTGCTCATTTCTGAAAACTTACTTTTCTAAAAACCTTGTCAGAAAAACGAATTTGAAAACTATTTCTGAATGCTGAAACCTGTCTCTGAAAACCTGATGTATGAGGGCATTACGTATCGTCGTCCCCCTATACGCCTAACTAGAGCAAAGAGTACAAATCCATGACTTTGGGGCGTTACGTATCCTCATCCCTCAAAGCATGCCACTCATATTTCTGAAACTAATGGTCTTGGGGCGTTACGTATCGATGTCCCCCAAGCCACTGAACTAGAACTGGGGGTGCGGATCTATGCTACCCTCCAAGCTCTGAAACTAGGATTTATGGGCATCTATCTTCCCTAGTCCTGAACTAGGATTTGGGGACATTACGTATCTCCGTCCCCCCAGTCCTCTATATATGCACATGTGTTGTCCGTCAATTTCATATCTGTACAAGTCACATACTGAGGTGGGTTTTTCCCCCATGTCTCGAAAAATAAATTCATGTTTTTTTACAAAAAAAAATATTTCTATTCTGAATCATTTTCTTAAACATGTTGAATAAAATGTAACTGATAAAGAAATTGGCTAATGCCCTAAAAGCGAAAAAATAAGTCTCAATTCATACAGAATGAGTAAATAAATCAATAAGAAAGCCAGCTTGAAAAGAGAAGCGTCCACTTACAGATTTTAGAATTTGGCTGGCACTGGATCCCCTCATCAAAGAAGATTGTGGTCCCTGTGGATAATATTCTTGCTTGTTGTTTCCTTCATCCTCCAAGTCTCCCAAGGTTGCTAAGCTTTTTCTCTATTTCTTCTCTTATTCTTCTTCTTTTTCCTCTCTTCTTCTTCTTCTTTTCTTCCTCACGTTTTTTCTCTTCTTCTTTTCTTCTTTTCACACATTTCTTCTCTTATTCTTGTATTAGTGAATAGTATCTCCTTTTATATTTGGCCATTTAAAAAAAAAAAAGAGTGTAGAATTTGAAGAAACTTATTCAATTTACTATAATGCACTCAGGTACTATTCATCTGAATTTTTGATCTATATTTTTAGCCCATTTCGGGTTCGAATTTGGAAAAAAGTTCAACACAAAAGTTGTAGGACTTGATCTTAGCTTTCCGGTGATATAAAATTCATAAACATATGAGTTCATATGAGAACGTTATGGCCCAAAACCTATGGGTTGTCTAGTGATACATTATACAGTTTTGTATCAGAATTTCAGGAAATTAACTGATCATCCCCCAAAGTCATTCCATGAGTGTATTTGTGTCCCAACATAATTTATATTATGTTATCTTCATCCCGTAATACCACAGTACTACAACGTAACAGTAGTAAAGACTACCGGTCGTTTCAAATTCTCCCACCTTAAATATGATTCGTCTTCGAATCCTATTTAAACTTGGGATCTAATCATAGATCACAGGATTTATGGGTTTCTTATAAACCACCAGCTTTAATTGACTACAAACCCATCTCCTTTTCATTCACTATATTATACTATTTCCCAACGATCTTCCATGTGCTATCATTACACCACGGATAATGTGATGATCATGTTTGACCTAGAATGTCATGACTTGGAAGTTGTAACTAGAGCTGTGTATTAATTTGTCTATTTGAACTCTTGCTTTGCTGAAAATGTTCTGTTTCATCAGAGATTTTATATAACTTAACAACGAAGGTCTCTGCTAGGCTGATTACTTTCCACTTGACCAGTAAGTATATGATATTATCTATATTTCTTGTTATCTAACTCATGCATCGTTCCTCTAGTCATACTTTGGTAAACTATTATAGAGTTCGTGGCTTCAGTGATTATTCCTTAAGTTCTTTACTGAAAGGTACTACCTTGTTCTCGTTTCATACGATCTTTACTGAGTATTCTTGGCTACCTCATTTCTGGAATTCTAGTTGTGCTCAACATTCTTTATCTCCAAGGAAATCTCTTTCTCTAAATCTTTAATTATGCTAACCAATTATTCACTCGATCGGGTTATTCTTAGTTAGTACTTTTGACTCTTATTAGAAATACTGGTGTCTTATAGTTAGGCTTCTCATGTTCCCTTTCCGGAATCAAGAGGGTTATATGAGTGATTCTTGTCGTTACTAGCAATGCTTGCACTCGATACTTCTTTGCCCCACTTGTTCAACATGATCTTAATATTCTTTCTCATAGTTTGACTACTCAACTCTCTATATTCTCCTTGCCAAACTTCAACTGTTTATGAGCTTCTTCTTTAAATTCCAATATCTCTGCTTATCTATGGGGGGCCTAAGGCTTCCTGGCTTACTGATGTTTTTTATGGGTAGTTTGCTAATGCTCCTCATTAATTGGCTAAAGATTCAGGCTTAATTGTATGCCTAAAGTTCATACTCTTTTCGTATTTTGCTTCCATTGTTATTATAAATCTGGTTGTTGTTCCTACATACCATCTCGTTTTCCAAACCTGGTTATTTGCTAAGATACTCTCTCTCTATGGTTTACCATATTGTAGTAAATTTATTTTCTCATTTTGTAGTACATTTCTGCCAAACCACCCATTCATATGGCTAAGGCTATCCCGAACACATGGTGGTTTTGGTCAACTTAGGCTAGGTTGGGTACTCCATATAGATTACGTGAACTAAAACGTAATGGGTCTTTGGTTTCTTTCCAATACTAAGAATCCTTAATGCTTACTTAATATTCTTTCTTACTATTGTTGCATTTTGACAGTTTCACATCCATACCTTTTACTTGTTGGCCTTTTTATCTTCTCTCGTGCTATGTTTTATGCCTGAAACTTCTGTGGTCTACATCTTTATTTCCTTATCTGACCGGCGTTGTCACACGCGTATAACGCAAGCGCACGTATCGTTCAAGTAGTATAAAAAGTATCGATCCCACGAGGACTTAATACCTAAGCTATTAGTTATGAAACCAGATTTTACAAATATCTAATGGAATAATTGTTTGATCGGATGGTGAATTTAAATTCAAAACAAGTAAATTAAATGGTGCGAAAGTAGATTTAGGAAAATTCAAAGTTTATAAAACTATCCAGGGTTGTGATTCCTTCCAATATCTTTAAAAAGATGAAGTGGTTATTTTATGTTTATGTAATATATTGGTTTACTAACTTGGAACACGAAATTCTGTAAAAGCCTCTGTCGATAGTCAGATGCAAATACCCAGTGTAACCCAATTAAATCATATGTCTATGTTAACCAAATTACATTGGTTCATTAAGATTAAGTTCCAATTGTGGTTACCCCCGCCCGATAGGCATATGTCTATCCTGTAAGGAAATCTATTAAAGGGTTATCTATCCTCAAGGAAGATCGTGGGCTATTAAGTCTAAGGCTAAAACCTAAAATTCCTTTGTCAAGTTTATTTTAAGTTTACCAGATCAATCTAATTAGTGGCCAATTAACAAGACGCATTAAGCTTAAGACTTAATAAGTAAACCTTTAAATTACCCAAACTATAAAATAACCCCTTATAAACCAATGATATTGGAATTCATCACAACCCCAGATAACTGGCTTAGCTACGACACATATCTAAGGCTAATGAAATCTTAATTTTAAAAGACATAAAGTAAATGCTGAAACGTAAATACTGAAAGTAAAAATGTAAAAGTACAATAAAAGAAAATGTCGGGGTTAAAGGATCCACTTTTATCACTACTATTTTACATATCTCTCTTAATATAATATATTAACTTTTGTGCTATTACCAACCAGCCATATAAGCGGTATCCTGATTAAGTCAAATTAATAATTAATTACCAACCGACCAACCAGGCGGTATCCATGCTTAGTCAGATTACAACTAGTTTATGAATAATTACTAACCGACCAATATAGCGGTATCCTTCATTAAGTCGGGTTTTAAATAGTTTATATATTATAATTAAGGGAGATTAATCTAAATAGCAGTAATAAAAGCTTTACATTTTACCCCAGCAAGAGGGAAGTTACCCCCTCATTGCTGAATAGTAAAAACTGAAAAATTAAAGAGAGTAAATTACTATTACAAAAAGTAAATAAAATTAATTACATAACTGAAATTTAAATAAACAAGATACAAACTCCTTATTTTTCTCAAAAATTTACAGAGAGGAAGGTACATCTGAAACTGAAATTTCGAGCTGAATTTATAGGCATCGATAGGCTCCACACGTCTCGACGCGTCAACCTTGAAGCGTCGCGACGCGCCATGAAATGCGGTGGAAGATGCGACGTGGAATGCGGATCAATTGACACGTGGCAGATTCGAATTATTGGCTTCGTGTCACGACACCCAAAATCCTTCTTGTGTCATGATTCGGACGTCATGCTGACGTCAGTAATGATGTGTCTTCAATGATGAGTGTCGCTAGCATATGATGGTGACACGTGGCACATCGCATGTTAGCATAATTGCTGAGATGTTGACACATGGCAGGCGCACGTTATCAAACTTCTCTGATTGTGACACGTGACACAACACATTTTAGCATGATGTGGCGCACATTAGCAAAGCCCGGCGCACGTTAGCGGACGTGACGTGCGGTTCATGTCGCGACGCGTTAAATTACAATTTTGCCATTTTTGTCTATTTTTCACAGATTTAGCCCTAAATCACCTCCAGAGAGTCTTGAAACTTTATTTATCTACAAAATAACACAAAACACATCAAAATATTCATAAAACTCAAGAAACTATACAAAATATTAGGTCAAATGAGTGGAAAATAGTGATACATTTACCACTCATCACACCCCCAAACCTAACATTTTGCTAGTCATCGAGCAAAACTATAAACTAAAATAACATAAACATCTTTAAATTAAACTAAGCCACTTTCGTAGGGATCACGGTTACATTTAGCGTATGCAACAAGCATTTAAACCCCTAGGTGTCCCTAATGGACGAGTTGTAGTCTCGTGAAGGCCTACAACAATGATACCTACAAACGTTTTACAAAAGTAAAAAGTTAGTAAAACTAATACACACAAAAGTAAAAAGACAAGAAAAAAGAGAATAAAGAAGTTATTGACTAATCAGGTGAAACTTCTTTTCCAAGTCAATAGTTGTTTTCTTTCTTTCTAAATTACCAAATAAGTAAATTCTCCGATTATTTTTACCATTCTCCATACACACAGCCAACAAGGTATTAATCAACTCATTTTTCCCACAATAGTCACAAGTGTAGTTGAAAAGAAGGTAATATTTTTGTCCTAAAGTTTTATCAGAATTCACAACTTTTTTAAGCAATGGAATATTTTTCTGATTTTTTATTTATTTATATACAATATCATCCATCAACTTAGCGAGCTTTAGGCTAGTGACCCCCAAACCAGTTGGCTTTAGGGCACTAGGTGTTAAGACACCCTACATACTTAATTACTCAGACTTCAGATATATATATTTTTTTCTAACATCTTTGATCCATATAGCGAGCTTTAGGTCAGTGACTCCCAAACCAGTTGATTTTAGGGCACTGGGTGTTAAAACACCCTTACAGACTTAATAACTCGGATCTCATACATTTTTTTTTACTCAATCGCTTTTTATAGATGCTTCCTCCAATTAAACTAGAGCACTGAATATTACAAACTTTTCAATTACAGCTCATATCTGTATGTTACCATGTATGCTGATAATACTTGTCAACTAAGCATATGAAGATTCATTTTAGTCAGTATTATGGAGAATTCACAAATTAAATAATTTAAAAAGAAATAAACAAAAATTAACTTGTTCCGAAATAGGTTGAGATACGTCTCAGGAATGGAAATTCCTTACACAGCTATCTCACACCAATTTCACCTGATTAATCAAATTAAAACACAAAAACACAAAATATTTTTTTTGATTTTTGTAAAATTTTCAATTTTTTTTTGAATTTTTCAAAAATTTTGGACTAAAAATAAAAACAACATAAAAACAAGATACTAGTCAACGATTTCCCACCCCAAACCTAAATGAGACATTGTCCCCAATGTCTTAAAAAGTGGAAGAAGAGTTTAGAAGATAGTACCTGGTTAGCTGAAATTCTATATCTAAAAAGGGAAATTAAAGGTTAAGATCCAGATTTATCCGACGCTTCTTACGATCATTATCAGACCAGTTAATCTTGGAAAGGATAGGGTCAATTTGTGGTTCAAATACCAAGATTTGGTCAATTAAATCTGGGGCAGTTCTGGCAGTGAAGAGGAGTTCTTTCAAAGGTTTTGACACGAACCCATTTCTCCAGGCATCATCAAGAAATACACAAAGAAAATCATAAAATCCATTAGCGTTGAACAGTCCAATCAATTTCTGGTGTATGTTCAAGTTCGCCCAAGATAGTACTGTGAAAATCTCCTCCATTGTGCCCATGCCACATGGCAAAGCAATAAAAGCATCAGCACGGTTAATCATTTCTACTAATCATTCAGACATACCTGGCACAATTAGTTCCTCTTCGTTTGATGGCCTTATCAGATTTGCTTCCACCAAAGGTTTTGGGATGATTCCCAAGACTTGACTGCCTCCATCATGTATAGCTTTTGAAACGATCCCCATTAGTCCAAGATTGTCACCGCCATATACTAGGTGCATATTCCTTTCATCCAAGACTCGACCCAATTCCTGTGCTGCTGACACGTATTATGGCTTAGTACCAACACTAGTACCATAAAAGACACAGATGTTTACAACTCGTCTTCTTGAAGTGGCTTCCATTTTATGTATGTTTCTTTTCTCAAATCTGGATGCCTTCAAAAGTGCAATGATGAGTTGAATTTATAACACCTGAAAAGGGTGAGTAATAATAACACTAGTACCTGTGAAATGACAATTATTAGTTAAATAGTAAAATAAATCGTGAAAGGTCAAAAAGTCTGGATCCTGTCGGAGAAAAGAAAAGAAAATAACAAAACAAATCACAATTATTAGGAAAAGACAATGAGATATAATATTTACAAGAAAAGTAACGGCTTGAATGACGTTTATGCGTCAGGGACAAGCTTCCCATCCAATTTTCTTATAAATTGGCAAATAGGGTCTTTTAGAGTCAGATTCCCGAGACTTAACTGTTGTATTTCTTTTTGGAATTGTGTATATAACATGCGAATTTTCATGATACACATATCCACTGGGATGCGTCTCAAGAGTCTTAGATATGTCATCCAAAGACTCTTTACTCAAGCCATCCCTAATGAAATTAATCTTATCTTCACGGTTATCAGACCATTCCTAAAGAACGACAACGAGTATCACAAAACATACGAGCACATTTATAGCATTCACCCATTCTTTTAGCTCTTCTTTTTTTAGGATAGGTGCTTCTTCCTAAACCAGGTAGATGTGAAATAAAAGAGTCAGAGGACTCACCTGCCAATCGGACCCGTGCTTCAATAATCCAACAAATGTCATTAGGAATACCTTTGATCATTAGTAGTCTCATCCGTTTCAAGCGAGCTTTGTAAACTTTCATCAAAGATTTTTGAGGGAGAGAAGGAAATTACTTGTGAAGCGAGAGCTTCTTCCATCCTGAAATGTGAATTTACCTACACAAATTAAACACACAAAAATAAAACACACCAAATCACAATATATACACAAATTTCATGGGTTGCCTCCCAGTGAGCGCTAAGTTTAACGTCGTCAGCTAGACATGACTACTCGAACGTTAGGCTGGATCTGAAAGTGTGACACTTTCTTTTTGTCACTCAATTGATTCTCCCCAGTAGTGCTTAACACGCTGGCTGTTAACCTTGAATGTCTCATTGGTGTTGGGATCAAGTAACTCAACAGCTCCATATGGTAAAACCTGAGTGATCATAAATGGCCCTGACCACCTTGATTTAAACTTCCCCGGGAAAAGTTTCAACCTCGAATTGTACAACAACACTTGCTACCTTGGTTTCAGTTGTCTGTGCACTATTTTTTTATCATGCCATTTCTTGGTCCTTTCTTTGTATAATCTGGTTTTCTCATAAGCCTGTAGGTGAAACTCCTCCAATTCATTGAGTTGGTGGAGTCTTTTCTCTCCTGCAGCTTATGGATCAAGATTCAAATTTTTCAGTGGCCAGTACGCCTTGTGTTCAAGCTCCACTAGCAGATGACATGCTTTCCCAAACACCATTCGATATGGGGACATACCAATGGGTGTCTTGTAAGCTGTCCGGTAGGCCCATAATGTGTCATCCAGTTTTGTAGACCAGTCAATCCTTGTTGATCCAACGGTTCTCTCCAATATTCTTTTGATTTCCCTGTTTGAAACTTCAACCTGCCCACTTGACCGTGGATGGTAAGTATTGGCAACTTTATGAGTAACTCTGTATTTGGATAGAAGTGCATCGAAGTATCTGTTGCAGAAATGTGAGCCACCATCACTGATAATTGCACGAGGTGTTCCGAAGTAAGTGAAAATATTATTTTTAAGGAATTTGATCACCACTTTTGAATCATTGGATGTCAGTACAATTACTTCAACCCATTTGGAGACGTAGTCTACTGTAACCAGTATGTACAGGTTTCTGAATGATGGAACAAAGGGTCCTATAAAATCAATCCCCCACACATCAAATATCTCCACTTCCAGAATATTTTGCAGAGGTCCTTCATTTCTCCTTGATATATTTCATGTTCTCTGGCACCTGTCACATTGAAGAGCAAAAAGATAAACATCTTTAAAAAGAATGGGCCAGAAAAAACCTGATTGTAGGACTTTGGTTGCAGTTTTGTTTCCATTGAAGTGTCCACCATATGGTGATGAATGATAGTGTTGCGGAACACTGTTAACTTCCTCTTGTGGAACACAACGCCTCAGTAATTGATCAGCATAGCGTTTGAACAGGTACGGTTCATCCCAGACATAATGTTTGACTTCTTTGAAGAACTTCTTCTGTTGTTAAGTTGTACACTCCAACGACCATTTTCCCGACACTATATAGTTGACATAGTCAGCATACCAATGGACATCATGTTGTTTCATGGCAAACAGCTGTTCATCTGGAAAAGTTTCTTTGATTGTCAGTTCTTTGCCAACTGTTTCTCCATTCTCGAGCCTTGATAAATGATCTGCCACTTGATTTTCTGTCCCTTTCCTGTCTCGGATCTCCACATCAAATTCTTGCACTAGAAGTATCCAACGGATCAATCTGGGTTTGGCGTCTTTCTTCTCGATCAAGTATTTGATTGTTGAACGATCAGTGTAGACCACCACTTTGGGACCCAGTAGATATGAGCGAAATTTTTCAAAAGCGAACACAACTGCAAGCAACTCCTTTTCAGTGGTTGTCTAGTTGAGTTGAGCTTCATTCAGAGTTTTACTGGAGTAGTAAATGGTGTGGAAAACTTTTGCTTTGCGTTATCCCAAAACTGCACCTGTAGCAAAATCACTAGCATCACACATCACCTTAAATGGAAGGGTCTAGTCTGATGCTACTATGATAGGGGCAAAGACCAGCTTCTGTTTCAGGATCTCAAAAGCCTCATGGAATTCCTTGGTGAAATTGAAAATCACATCCTTCTTCAGAAGATTGCACAGAGGTTTAGCAATCTTGGAAAACTCTTTGATAAATCTTCTGTAAAAACCTGCATGTCCGAGAAAACTCCGAATCCCTTTTACAGATGTTGGTGGAGGTAATTTTTCAATTGTCTCGATCTTTATTTTTTCTACCTCGATTCCTTTTGTGAGATCCGATGTCCAAGGACGATGCCTTTTTGCACCATAATGTGGCATTTCTCCCAGTTGAGTACCAGGTTGGTAACTTCACATCTTTGTAACACATGTTTTAGATTTTGCTAGCAATGGTCGAAAGAGTCTCCAAACACAGAGAAATCATCCATGAAAACCTTCATACTTTGTTCCAGCATGTCTGAGAAAATGGCCATCATGCAACATTGAAATGTGGCAGGAGCATTACATAATCCAAATGACATCCTGCGGAACGCAAAAGTACCATACGGACATGTAAATGTGGTTTTCTCCTGATCTTCTGAGGCGATGGAAATCTGATTGTACCCCGAATATCCATCCAGAAAGTAATAGTACTCATGTCCTGCCAGTCTGTCTAGCATCTGGTCAATGAATGGCAGCGGAAAATGGTCATTCCTTGTTGCTTTGTTTAGCTTCCGGTAGTCCATGCATACTCTTCATCCAGTCACCATCCTTGTTCGAATCAGCTTGTTCTTTTCATTTGTGACAACAGTAATTCCTTATTTCTTCGGTACATACTGTATATGACTCACCCAACTACTGTATGAGATAGGGTAAATGATGCCAGCATCCAACCATTTAATGATTTCTTTCTTCATGACCTCCTTCATGATTGGATTGAGTCTTCATTGATGCTCCACTGTGGGTTTGTACTCGTCGTTCATCAAGATTTTGTGCATGTAAAAAGATGGACTAATGCCTCGAATGTATGCTACAGTCCAGCCAATGGCTTTCTTGTGTTCTCATAACACTCTGAACAACTTTTCTTCCTGCTCCAATGTTAGCGACGAAGAAATAATCACAGGTAATTCAGAAGAGTTTCCAAGAAATGCATACCTGAGATGGCTCGTCAGTATCTTTAACTCCAGCTGCGGTGGTTCTTCAATCAAAGGCTTGATTTGATCTTTCTTCGGCAGTTCCATACTTTCCACTGGTGGTGTTGATTTGAAGCAAAAGGGCTTGTCAAGATAGTTGATACATTCCAGAATTTTAGAATCTAGCTCGCTGTCAGTCATATTGGTGATGCAAGCTTCAAGTTTATCTGTGGGAATTGTATCAGTATCCTGAATGATACTATCAACAACATCAATTCTGAAACATTCCTCATCCTTTTCATTGCTCGGGAATTTCATGGCTTTGAAAACATTAAAGGTAACTTCTTGGTCCTGAACTTTCATAGTTAGTTCTAATTTTTGTACATCAATAACAGTTCGACCTGTAGCCAAGAATGGTCTCCCAAAGATGATTGACACATCTTTGTCTTCTTCCATGTCAAGGATAATGAAATCTACTGGGAGAATGAGTTTGTCGACTTTGACCAACACATCTTCGTCAACTCCTCTTGGAAATGCGAGCGTTCGATCAGCAAGTTGCAAAGAGACTGAGGTAGGCATTGCTTCTCCAATTTACAGTTTCCTGTAAATAGAAAAAGACATTAAATTAACACTTGCACCTAAGTCACATAAAGCCTTACCGATGTAATGTTCTCCAATGGTGCATGTGACAGTAAAACTGCCAGGATCTTTCAACTTCGGGGGAAGTTTCCTCTGAATGATGGCGCTGTATTCTTCCGTCAATGCTACTATCTCGTAATCTCTCAACCTCCATTTTCGTGAAAGAATGTTTTTCATGAATTTGACATAGCTGGGCATTTCTTCCAATGCTTCTGTGAATGGAATGTTGATGTGTGGCTTTTTGAACACCTCAAAGAATCAAGCAAACTGCTTGTCCAGTTTTTTTTTCTGAAGACGCTGTGGAAAATATGGAGGTGGAGTGATTTTTTCTTGATCTTTTTCCTTTGCTTCTTTTCCCTCCATCTGTGGAACTGCTTCTTTTGGAACTTCCTCAATAGATGCCTTGATTCCAACATCTTTGTCTATCTCAGTACCTTTTTTTAAAGTAATGGTTTGACATTGCTCATTCCCTTGGTTCCTTGGATTTGGTTCTGTGTTTCTAGGAAGGTTTCCTGGTGGTCTGTAACTCTGAGCATTGGCCAATTGTCCAATTTAATTTTCCAGTGCTTTGATGGAAGTAGATTGGCTTTGAAACATAGCATCATATGTTGCTTGTTACTTTTTGAACATCTTTGCAATCCATTCTTTCATTTCTGGTTCTTTTTCAAACTCGTGGCCTTTGTTTTACTGATGGAATCTAAGTGGTGGATTGTTCTTTGGCCCTGAATTGTTGCTCCATGAAAAATTGGGATGATTCCTCCACCATGGGTTGTAGGTGTTGGAATATGGATTGTTCCACTGTCTGTTGAAATTGTTGACATAGTTCACAGTCTCTTCATGTTTGTTTGGCTATGGTGCTCCACCATATGGTGAACTCGTGGTTCCGGCAATGTTTACAACTTGTGTGCTGAATGTTTCCAAGCATTTGCACATCTGATCCAACTTAGTATTCACTGCTGAGTTGGCTCCAACTTCATAAATTCCTATAATTCGTTGAATTATGCTCCTTTCTATTGGCCACAAGGAATTGTTATTAGCCATTTCTTCGATTAAGTCCCAAGCTTGATCTTCACCTTTTGCCATCAAAGCTCCTCCAACAGCAGCATCAATTGTGGTTTGCATTAGTCCAGAAAGTCCATTATAGAAAGTTTGGACTTGAAGCCACTTTGGAATCTCATGATGAGGACATTTCCGGAGAAAATCTTTATACATTTCCCAAGCTTCGTAGATAGTTTATGAGTCATGTTGTACAAATGATGTGATGTCATTCCTCAGTTTTGGTGTTCTGGCTGGTGGAAAGTATTTTGCAAGGAATTTGGTGGTTAGAGTATTCCAAGTTGTGATGGAACCTGCTGGTAGTGAATGTAGCCAAGCCTTAGCTGTGTCTTTCAAGGAATAAGGAAAAACCCGCAATCTCATTGCTTCTTCAGCTGCTCAGTTGTAATTGAAAGTGCCCCAAACTTCCAGGAAGTTACTGATGTGGGCATTAAGATCTTTTGTTGCATTTCCTCCAAACTGAACTGACTGCTGAATCATCTGAATGCATGTTTTGATGTCACATGTATTTTCTGGTAAGGGAGGAAGTACAATACAGGAAATGAAGACGTCAACCACCGAAATGGTTCTGTCTCGAATGGGAATTGTTGGTGAAACCTCCAAAAGTTCAGGTTCCATGTTAACAATTGCTTATTGGCCTTCTCGCTTTTCCCTTCTCAACTGTCTGATGGTTCTTTCAATCTCTGGGTCAAGTGGTCGGAGTTCAAAGCCTCTGGTTCTTCTCATGTAGTGTCTAAAAACCTGAAACACAAAAAAACTAAAACAGTAAGAAAAAAGAAATTAGACACAAGTAACATATCTAACCTTAAAACTAATAGTGAAGATAACTAAGTCCCCGGCATTGGTGCCAAAAACTTGACCACCGTTGTCACACACGTATAACGTAAGCGCACGTATCGTTCAAGTAGTATAAAAAGTATCGATCCCATGAGGACTTAATACCTAAGCTATTAGTTATGAAACCAGATTTTACAAGTATCCAATGGAATAATTGTTTAATTGGATGGTGAATTTAAATTCAAAACAAGTAAATTAAATGGCGCGAAATTAGATTTATGAAAATTCAAAGTTTATAAAACTATCCAGGGTTGTGATTCCTTCAAATATCTTTTAAAAGATGAAGTGGTTATTTTATGTTAATGTAATATATTGGTTTACTAACCTGGAACACGAAATTCTGCAAAAGCCTATGTCGATGGTCAGATGCAAATACCCAGTGTAACCCAATTAAATCATATGTCTATGTTAACCAAATTACCTGGGTTCATTAAGAGTAAGTTCCAATTGTGGTTACCCCCGCCCGACAAGTATATGTCTATCCTGTAAGGAAATCTATTAAAGGGTTATCTATCCTCAAGGAAGATCATGGGCTATTAAGTCTAAAGCTGAAACCTAAAATTCCTTTGTCAAGTTTATTTTAAGTTTACCAGATCAATCTTATTAGTGGCCAATTAACAAGATGCATTAAGCTTAAGAATTAATAAGTAAACCTTTAAATTACCCAAACTATAAAATAACCCATTATAAACCGGTGATATTGGAATTCATCACAACCCCAGATAACTGGCTTAGCTACGACACATATCTAAGGCTAATGAAATCTTAATTTTAAAAGACATAATGTAAATGTTGAAACGTAAATACTGAAAGTAAAAATGTAAAAGTACAATAAAAGAAAATGTCGGGGGTTAAAGGATCCATTTTTATCACTACTATTTTAGATATCTCCCTTAATATAATATATTAACTTTTGTGATATTACCAACCAGCCATATAGGCGGTATCCTGATTAAGTCAAATTAATAATTAATTACCAACCGACCAACCAGGCGGTATCCATGCTTAGTCAGATTAAAATCAGTTTATGAATAATTACCAATCGACCAATATAGCGGTATCCTTCATTAAGTCGGGTTTTAAATAGTTTATATATTATAATTAAGGGAGATTAATCTAAATAGTAGTAATAAAAGCTTTACATTTTACCCCAGCAAGGGGGAAGTTACCTTCTCATTGCTGAATAGTAAAAATTGAAAAAGTAAATAAAATTAATTACAGAATTGAAATTTAAATAAACAAGATACAAACTCCTTATTATTCTCAAAAATTTACAGAGAGGAAGGTACATCTGAAACTAAAATTTTGAGCTGAATTTATAGGCGACGATAGGCTCCATGCATCGCGACACATCAACCTTGAAGCGTCGTGATGCGCCGTGAAATACGGCGGAAGATGCGACGTGGAATGCAGATCGATTGACATGTGACATATTCGAATTATTGACTTCGTGTTGAGACGCCCAAATTCCTTCTTATGTCGCGACGCGGACGTCATGCTGATGTCAGCGATGATGTGTCCTCAATGATGAGTGTCAGCATCATGTGATGGTGACACGTGGCACGACGCACGTTAGCATAATTGTTGAGATGTTGACACGTGGCAGGCGCATGTTAGCAATGGCACACATTAGCAAACTTCTCTTATTGTGACACGTGGCACGACGCATTTTAGCATGATGCGGTGCATGTTAGCAAAGCCCGGTGCACATTAGCGGTCGCGACGCGCGGTTCATATCGCGACTCACCAAATTATAATTTTGCCCTTTTTTGTCCGTTTTTCACTGATTTAGCCCTAAATCACCTCCAGAGAGTCCTAAAATAACACAAAACACATCAAAATATTCACAAAACTCAAGAAACTATACAAAATATTAGGTCAAATGAGTGGGAAATAGTGATACATTTACCACTCATCATTATCTGAAGCATATCACCTTCTATATGTTCCTAGTCATGTTTAACGTTGTTCTCCTACTTTGTCACCGTTTAACTAGTACTTATTCTCTTCACTATTTCATCTAATTACTTCTCTTCTATATCTCTCGCTTAGAGTTATTTCCTTTTCTATTATGTTCTGGTATTGTATCTAAAGGTTTGATGTTTCGGTCTCTTCCCACTAAGCATTTTCTTACTTCTGGGACTATCTCGAGGCAACTTTCAAGGTCCATCTCTACTACTGTTGTCTTACAAGGGTTGGAAGGGTGGGAACTTTTCCTGAGGCCTTTCTGTTTATGGTGATCTGGTTGCATATACTACTTATCTATGAGCCTAGGACTCTCGTGTATTTTTATATATATATATATCTAATTTCTATTCCTCCATTATGGAACTACTGCTAAAAATTTCCCTGGTTCGCTTTCTTTAACTTACTTCTGATTATTTCCAACTATCGAACACTCTACTCCTTCTGCGAAATTCCTTTTTAGTCATATTCTCTAAAATTTTCTCGTGTCGCCTTTACACTCATTCCTATTCTGTGTCTATTGTTAAACCTTCTGAAATGATTACTTTCTTTCTCAAAGTACCGCTATACTCTCTTTGTTATTCCTCCTTAATAAGTTTACTCTGCTGCATAGATTTCTTTCTAGTCGTAGTTCCTTAAACCCTTACACCTTTACTTTTTTGAAAATTCTATCAACTTGAATTGCTTAATGCCTCTTCTACTGAATCTTTTTGGTTTATATGTCACTCTTATCTAGTTCTTTTTTCTCAATAATGTGATACTCTTGAGAGTCGCTCTTTCTGGTCCCTTCGTACTCCTACGTCTTTACTCCTTTAAGAGTTTCTTAATTCAACGATAGCTTCTAGACTTATCTTGACTTTTTGTAGCTTCAAACTATTTTATTTCATGCTTCTTATGTATGTTTCATTTGGGCTTATCTATTTGGCTGTCTGACCATCTCGCTATTCATCTAATCTATCCATTACTCTACTTTATTGGTTCTTTCTCTTCACTGGGCTCTAAGTTGAGAGGTGGGCATATGCTCACTGGCTTGGTTAGAGTCTTCACCTATTCTTGCTATCTCCAAGCTACATTACCCATGTCTCTATACGTACTGAATCTTCTTGACACTTCTGTTTTCCTTCTTATTGTTTTTAGATCCCATCTCTTTGGCTCTACATCATACTACTGAGGCTAGTGGTGATTCGTTCTTTCGAATATTTCCTAGATCTTTGCTCTCTTCTATAAATCGCAGCTATGGCATATTGTTCTACTACCCATACTAATACTTTTGTCACTCCTAAATATCTCTAATTTTACGGGTCTATTCTTTTGTACTTCCACGGTTTATATTGGCTTTGGGGTGCTTTCTAGGTTCTGATGAGTTTAATCTATCATGTGGACTTCTACTAGTACTGTAAATCTTGTGCTGTCTTGTCTGGATCTTGAGACTATATCGGGTTCTCTTCTTTACATCTTTGAAAACTTCCTTAATCTTTTTCTGGCTAATCTGGCCTCCAAGGTCCCTCATTTCTTAAGATAAACTCTCATCGTCTTCTGACAGTCTCTAATATATATACTGGTAGGGACTAAGGCAAACTTCTTATACATCAATGGGTTTTGGTATCCTTGTTCTTGTACTTTATGTCCGGCTAGAGTCTATTTCTCATGTAGTGTAGGTATGAGATAGGCTCTATTAAGACAGCTTCCTTAACTGGTATCACTAAGTGGTCGCAAATTAGGTAACTTAAGGTCTTGTCCCCATTGAATTGCTTGGGGGCAAGGTAACTAATTGTTTATGTTTATGACCTTTATTCATCTGTTTGAGGACTTGGTGACCGGTGCGTAATCACACGCGTATAACGCAAGCACATGTATCGTTCAAGTAGTATAAAAAGTATCGATCCCACGGGGACTTAAAACCTTTTGTTATCAATTTATGAAGCTAAATGTTTACAAGTATCTAATGGATTGATTGTTTGATTGAGTGGTGACTTTAAAATTAAAACAAGTAAATAAATTACTTGAAAGTATATTGAAGAAAAATTCAATTTTATAAAACTATTCAGGGTTGTGAATCTTTCCAATATCATTTTTAAAGATGAAGTGGTTATCTTACGGTTGTGTAATATATTGGTTTATTAACCTAGAACACGAAATGATGTAAAAGCCTCTTCCGATGGTCAGATACAAACACCCAGTGTAACCCAATTAATCATATTCCTATGTCAATTAAGTTATCTGAATTCATTAAGATTAAGTTCCAATTATGGCTACCCCCGCCCGACAGGTATATTCCTATCTTGTAAGGAAATCTATTAAAGGGTTATCTATCCTCAAGGAAAATCGTGGGCTATTAAGTCTAAGGTCTTAAACTTAAAATCCCTTTTCCAAGTTCATTTTAAGTTTACCGAATCAATCTTATTAATGGCCAGTTAACAATATGCATTAAGACTAAGGCTCAATAAATAAACTTTATATTACCCAAACCGTAATTTAACCTCTTATAAACCGATGATATTGGACTTCATCAAAACCCCAGATAACTAAATTTGTTACGACACATAACTAGGGCTGGTAAAAACTTAAATAAAATAAAAGACATAAAGTAAATTGCTGAAAATTAAATACTGAAAAGTAAATTGCTGAAAAATAAATTATTGAAAAGTAAATTGCTGAAAAGTAAATTGCTAAAAGTAAATAAAGTAAAAGTACAATAAAAGAAAATGATGGGGGTAAAAGGATCCACTTTTATTACTATTATTTTAGATATCTCTCTTAATATAATATATTAACTTTGCGTGATAATTACCAACTAGCCATATAGGCGGTATCCTGATTAAGTCAAATTAATAATTAATTACCAACCGACCAACCAAGCGGTATCCATGCTTAGTCAGGTTAAAACCAATTTATAATTAATTACCAACCGACCAATATGGCGGTATCCTCGTTAAGTCAGATTTTAAATAGTTATTATATTATAATTATGGGAGATTAATCTAAATAGCAATAATAAAAGCTTTACATTTTACCCCAGTAAGGGGGAGTTACCTCCTTATTGCTTGAAAAGTAAAAACTAAAAAAGTAAAGAAGGAAGTAATGTGCGTAAAAGTAAATTGCGGAAAGTAAAAACTGAAAAGTAAAGAAAAGAAAGTACGAAAGTGGAAATTAATTACTGAAAGTTGTAAATAAACAAACAAGATACAATCTTCTTAGTTATTCTTAAGGAATTTTAAAGAAGAAAGTATGAATTTACAAATGAAATGGCTTGGTATTTATAGGCAAAATTTTGTCTCCATCAAATCATCCACCAAATCCATTATTAATTGCTCCACTAATTACTCCACCAAATCCATTATTAATTGCTCCACCAAATCCATTATTAATTGCTATCATGTTTGGTGGGAGTTTGACTATTTTTATTTATTTATTTATTTATTTATTTATTTATTTGCTTTGAAAATGACTTAAATAATTACGCATAACACACTTCTGAATGTTTCATCATTTCGGTCATGAAATCTTCATAATTAGAAATTATTTTGTTCTTCAACGTTGTAGATCTTTGAGTCGTATTTAATCTGGAACTTGAATCAGCTCAATCTGATGTCGGAGTAAAAGGTTATGCCCAAAATACGACAGTTGCGCAAAATTGGAATTTCCGAAAACTGCACTTCGTTAAAACGCCCTTTCAAGTTTCCAATCTCCAAAATTAATATGTCAAGTCCAATTTTTACCCTTATTTGACCCATATTTCGTCCTAAATGATTTCATTGAGTCCCAATATTATTTTATCTGCAAAATAAACTAAAAAACATCAAAACGTTCATCAAACCCGAGAAACTAAACAAAATATTATGTAAAAGAGGCGGTAAATATTGATATATTTTCCGCTCATCACACCCCCAAACCTAACATTTTGCTAGTCCTCGAGCAAAACAATAAAATAAAATACAAGAAAGAATTAAAATTAAACTAAGCCACTTTCGTAGGGATCACGGTAGCATTTAGCATATGCAACAAGCCTTTAAACCCCTAGGTGTCCCTAGTGGACGAGTTGTAGTCTCGTGAGGGCTTATAACAACGATACCCACAAACGTTTTATAAAAGTAAAAAAGATAATAAAAAAAATAAACACAAGAGCAAAAAGACAAGAGAAAATATAATAAAGAAGTTAGTGACTAAACAGATGAAACTTCTAATCCAAGTCAATAGTTGTTTTGTTTCTTTTAAAATTACCAAATAAGTAAATTTTCCGATTATTTTTACCATTCTCCATATACACAGTCAACAAAATATTAATCAACTCATTTTGCCCACAATAGTCACGAGTGTAGTTGAGAAGAGAGTAATATTTTTGTCGTAAAGTTTTATCAGAATTCACACATTTTTTAAGCAATTGAATAAATTTTTTTTTGATTTTTTTGATTTTTTCTTTTTTATTTATATATAATATCATTCATTTATGTAGCGAGCTTTGAGTCAGTGACTCCCAAACCAGTTGGTTTTAGGGCACTAGGTGTTAAGACACCCTACAGACTTAATTACTCAGACTTCAGATATATATATATTTTTTTGGCAACATCTTCGATCCATGTAACGAGCTTTGGGCCAGTGACTCCGAAACTAGTTGGTTTTAGGACACTAGGTGTTAAAACACCCTTACAGACTTAATAACTCGGATCTCAGATGTTTTTTTTTTAATCCATCGTTTTTTATAGATGCTTCATCCAATTAAACTAGAGCACTGAATATTACAAATTTTTCAATTACAACTCATGTCTGTATGTTACCATGTATGCTGATAATACCTGTCAACTGAGCATATGAAGATTCATTTTAGTCAATATTATGGAGAATTCACAAATTAAATAATTTAAAAAGAAATAAAAAAAAATTAACTTGTTCCCAAATAGGTTGAGATACGTCTCAGGAATGAAAATTCCTTACACAACTATCTCACACCAATTTCACCTGATTAATCAAATAAAAACATGAAAATACAAAATATTTTTTTGGTTTTTGTAAAATTTTCAATTTTTTTGTCTTTTTCGAAAAATTTTGACTAAAAATAAAACAATAAAACAAGATACAATTTAACTATTCTCCTACCCAAACCTAAATGAGACATTGTCCCCAATGTCTTAAATAGTAGAAGAAGAGTTTAGAAAACCATACCTGGTTAGCTGAAATTCTACATCTAAATGAAAAGTTAAGGGTTAAGATCCAGATTTATCTGACGCCTCTTACCACGATCATTATCGGACCAGTTTATCTTGGAAAAAATAGGGTCAATTTGAGGTTCAAAGGCTAAGATTTGGTCAATTAAATCTGGGGCAGTTTTGGAAGTAAAGATGAGTTCTTTTACAGGCTTTGACACAAACCCATTTCTCCAGGCATTATCAAGAAACACACAAAGAAAATCATTAAATCCATCAACATTGTACAATCCAAGCGATTTCTGGTGTATGTTCAAGTTTGCCCAAGATAGTACTGTAAAATTTTCCTCCATCGTGCCCAAGCCTCCTGACAAAACAATAAAAGTATCAGCACGGTTAATCATCTCTATCAATCGTTCAGACATACCTGGCACGATTAGTTCCTCGCCGTTTGATAATCCAATAAGATTCGCCTCCGCCAAGGGTTTTGGGATGATTCCCAAGACTAGACTGCCTCCATCATGTACGGCCTTTGAAACGATCCCCATTAGTCCAAGATTGCCACTGCCATATACTAGGTGTATATTCCTTTCAGCTAAGACTCGACCCAATTCTTGTGCTGCCGCTACGTATTGTGGCTTAGTACCAACACTAGTACCACAAAAGACACAAATGTTTATAACTCGTCTTCTTGAAGTGGCTTCCATTTTTATGTATTTCTTTCTCAGTTCTGTATGCCTTCAAAAGTGCAATGATGAGTTGAATTTATAGAACCTGAAAAATGGTGAGTAATAATAGCACTAGTATCTTCCAAATGACGATTAGTAGCAAAACAGTAAATCATGAAAGGTCAAAAAGTCTGGATCCTGTCAGAGAAAATAAAAGAAAATAACAAAATAAATCACAATTATTAGGAAAAGACAAAGAGATATAATATTTACAAGAAAGTAACAACTTGATTGACGTCTATGCGTCAGAGACAAGCTTCCCATCTAATTTTCTTATAAATTGGCAAACAGGGTCTTTTAAAGTCAGATTCCCGAGACTTAAATATTTTTTTTCTTTTTGGAATTGTGTATATAACATTTGAATTGCATGATGCACATATTCACTGGGATGCGTCTCAAGAGTCTTAGATATATCATCCTAAGACTCCTTACTCAAGCCATCCCTAATGAATTTAATCTTATCTTCATGGTTATCAGACACCATTCCTAAAGAACGACAACGAGTATTACATGTCATGCGAGCACATTTATAGCAAACACCCATTCTTTTAGCTCTTCTTTTTTTAGCAAATGTGCTTCTTCTTAAACCAGACAGATGTGAAATAAAAGAGTCAGAGGACTCACCTACCAATCAGACCCGTGCTTCAATAATCCAACGAATGTCATTAGGCATACCTTTGATCATCAGTAGTCTCATCCGTTCCAAGCGAGCTTTGTAAACTTTCATCAGAGATATTATTAGGGAGAAAAGGAAATTGCTTGTGAAGATTTGCGAGAGCATCTTCCATCTTGAAATGACTTAACCTGTAAAAACTAAACACAAAAAAATTAAACACACCAAATCTGAATATATATACAAATTGCATGGGTTGCCTCTCTGCTAGCGCTAAGTTTAAATTCGTTAGCTAGACATGACTGCCCGAACATTAGGCTGGATCTGAAAGTGTGACACTTTCTTTTTGTCGCTCAAATGATTCTCCCCAGTAGTGCTTGACACACTTGTTTTTAACCTTGAATGTTTTGTTGGAGTCGGGATCATGTAACTCAACGGCTCTATCTGGTAAAACCTTGGTGATTAAGAATGGACCTGACCACCGTGATTTTGGCTTCCATGGGAAGAGTTTCAATCTTGACTTGTTTAACAGTACCCTCTGCCTTGGTTCCAGTTGTATGCGCATTAACTTCTCATCATGCCTCTTATTGGCCTTTTCTTTGTACAATTTGGCATTCTCAAAAGACTGTATATGAAATTCCTCTAATTCGTTGAGTTGGTGGAACTGTTCCTCTTATGTTGCTTGTAGTGCAAAAATAGGCTTTTTCAGTGCGCAATACACTTTATCTTCCAGCTCCACAGGCAATTGACATGCTTTAAGTTTGTCAGTAGAACTTTACATTGCATTGGAGTTCTGGATGGTACTATTTATCACATCAAGTCCGAAACATTCCTCATTCTTTTCATCATCTGGGAAATTCATGGCCTTGAAAACATTGAATGTTATTTTTTGGTCCTGTACCCTCATAGTTAGTTCTCTTTTATGTACATCAATAACAGTTCGACCAGTAGCCAATACCCGATGATGGTCAGCACATCTTCGTCTTCCTCTATATCAAGGCTAATAAAATCTGCTGGAAAAATGAATTTGTCAACTTTGACCAGCACATCTGTTGGGAAGTAGCCGCGAGTGCACAGTGGAAAATCAGAATTATTATGCCGTTTTCCCTTTGCCCAAGTCTCATTTGTTTTTATTATTCTACAAGCCTAGGCATGTTACTATATATTCTAAGCATAAAACTCATAAAACATGCAAAGAACATAAACCTAAACATGCTAACTATCATAAGAACTCTAAATAAAATAAAGAAAGAAAAAGACTTACTTGAACCGTAGACTCTTCCAGTCCTCCCTCCAATCTACAAGTTTTTCTCGAACTCAGTAAGCTCTTCCACATTCCAAAGAGCCACCCAAGTGTGTGGCCTCCAAAGATGCACACACCAAAGCCAAAACTCAACGGCAAGACTACGCCTTGAGTGCATGGGTATTTTGCCCTTGGTGCTAGCCTAGGAAAATACCTCAAAACTTTTCACTCGAGCTTCCTCTAGTTAATTAGACTTAAGGATCCTCAAAATCAGTGGCTTACTCTTAAACTTTAGAGTTGCTCACTTATATAAACCCAAGATATGAAAGGTTTTTGGTGTAATAATTTGTGAAGAATTCTTTGGGTTGATATAGTGATCTAAAGACAACAAAATTAATTAAGAATCCGATGTGGGATAAAAGCTAATTTAATCTTAGCCATTGGATCTTAATTTAGTGGTTTAATGAGATTATAAAACCCTAATAAGAGTTTGGGCCGAATTGGAATTCAAAAAAATAACAATTTTTTTTATTATTCACGTTACTATTCACATGAATAGTTTTTTTTTTAATTCCAATTCCCAAATTGCCCCTATCGTCATTCATCAATCCCTAAGCCACTATGGAACCTCATAAATTATCTGTTCAATAATTAAACACATTGAACCATTTATGAACAATTCCTACAGCAATCATATATGTTGTTATATTTGTACTGTGCACTGTTAACCATTGATTTCGACTTTGTTGTGTGTGACCTTTTGGGTTCCCCTCAAGTTGGACATGAAATGAATCGTGATAATTTAATCGAACGTAAATTATCATCCGATCAGATGGTCGTTCGATTTTAATGACCAAGGTTGACAATTAGCAACATGCCAAGTCCCCCAATTGAGAATAAAAGATATATATATATATATGCGATTTACATATGATATGGTCCCTCACCTCACTGTATCGCCACCTATTGACCTAAGGTACAGAAAGTGTCTACCCATATGGTCAAAGGTATGATGTTGATAGTGTCATGAATCGTGCTAACCCAAGAATCTCACATGATTCTTCCACTGTGGCCACAATCTCAAGCACTGATCACACATATCAATTCGTGAACTGGAATACTACTATTACAAGAAATTATTATCCGAGAGAGTGGCGATTCTCTGTTGTATCTTTACAAACTTCATGTGTTTCAACAAATGACCCAATCATACCCTTATGACCAGATCTTTTGAACCAGGGAAGGAGAATGTCAAAGTTATTTGATCTACACATAAGATTGTAAAGACCTCAAGTCTAAGGACTAGTCATATAATCGATACATGAAAGTTCTCATAGACACATGGGATAAACACTCCATATGAAAACTTTCGGCGGTCAGTTCGATGGACACGAGCAACTCATGTATCCATGTGATACACCAAGCGGATGGATCTCCGTTAGTAGCCTATGAGATCGGCTACCCCACTTAAGGCCGGTTCATATCATCATGCTAGTCTCTCCGCTTTGTGAACGCCCAGATTATTCACAAAACCATAACTAGAAACATTTAAGAGTAATGATTCTCATAAGGCGTGGAAGCCATCGTCTTATTACTCCAATGGCTTTATTACAATGTTGTCGATTCATATCAGTTATATAAGACACGTATAATAAAGATTGTTATTTTATTAATTAATGAAAATATTACAAATACATGTACATATAGCTCATCCACAAGTTGGGTATAGGGCATATCCCTAACAATCTCTCACTTGCACTATAGCCAACTAGTATGAATCTGGACACCATACTCTCGGGTGTGCCTATCATGCTTTTGTTGAGTCAGCCCTTTAGTCAGAGAATCTACAAGATTATCTTTTGTGGGTATTTTCTCTATAATAACTTCTTTTGTCTTAACAATCTCCCTGATGAGATGAAATAGTGTACATGCTTGGATTTCTGGTGGGACCTTGGTTCTTTTGATTGAGCAATGGCGCCCGTGTTGTCACAGTACATCATGACGCCATTCTTTATCGCGGGAAGCAGTTCCAGCTCCGTGACGAACTTCTTTATCTAGACTGCTTCTTTAGCAGCCTCAGATGCTGCAATATACTCGGCTTCAGTGGTGGAGTCTGTTGTAGTTGACTGCTTTGAGCTTTTCCAACTGACAGCACCGTCATTCAAAGTAAACAGATATCCTGTTTGTGATCTGATGTCATCCCTATCGGTCTGAAAGCTCGCATCACAGTAACCAATGACTTTCATCTCAGAATAATTTCTGTATGTCAAAAACACATCCTTAGTTCTTCTCAGATACTTGAGGATTGTTTTGACAGCTGTTCAGTGTTGCTCACTAGGATTTTCCTGATACCTGCTCGTTAAGCTAAGAGCATAAGAGACATCAGGTCTTGTACATGATCGATCCTATTGCTGAAGCATAAGGGATCCTACTCATACGCTCTCTATCTGAAGGAGTATGTGGACATTGCTCCTTAGATAATTTGATTACATGACAAGTAGGTAAATTACCTCTTTTGGAATCTTCCATTTTGAATCTTTTCAAAACTTTATCTATGTACATAGATTGAGAAAGTCCTAACAACCTTTTAGATCTATTACGGTAGTTCTTAATGTCGAGGATGTCGGCTGCTTCTCCCAAATATTTCATGGAGAAATCTGAGATAACCATTGCTTGGTGGCTTGCATCATGGGAATATCATTCCCGATGATTAATATGTCATCGACATATAATACAAGAAATACAACAACACTCCCACTACTTTTCCTGTAAACACAAGGCTCGTCTACATTTTTGATGAAGTCAAATTCTTTGATTGTCTCATCAAATCATATATTCCAACTTCTGGAGGCTTGTTTGAGTCCATAAATGGATCGTTTAAGCTTGCATACTTTATTATGATCATCCTTAGATGCAAACCCCTCAGGTTGTGTCATATAGACTTCCTCTACGAGGTTCCCATTAAGGAAAGCTGTTTTGACATCCATCTGCCAAATCTCATAACCAAAGTATGCAGCTAGTGCCAGTAAAATTCAAATGGACTTTATCATTGCAATATGCGAGAAGGTTTCGTCATAGTCAATTCCTTGGATTTGTCTATAACCTTTCGCCACCAACCTAGCCTTATAGGTTTGGATGTTGCCTTCTGCATCAGTTTTACGCTTGTAAATCCACTTGCAGCCTATGGGTTTTATCCTTTCAGGTCCATCTACCAAGTCTCAGACTTGATTCTGATACATAGAGTCTATTTCAGATTTCATTACCTCAAGCCACTTGACTGAATCAATGTCACGCATTGCTTCGTCATAACTGGTGGGATCGTCATTATCAATGACCTGATCATGTTCCTCATTAATGTTTTTTGTTCATTTGGGATGTAGAATATGTATGCTCTTGAGTTCAAGGTATATCCTACAAACTTACATTTAACTCCCATATCATCCAATTTGTTAGTTTGTGTGAGCTTGACATATGTGTCACATCCTTAAACTCTTAGATAACTAAGACTAGGACGTTTCCCAGACCATAACTCATATGGTGTTTGACTAACAGTCTTGGAAAGAACTTGGTTTAGTAGTAGTGTTGCAGTTTCTAAAACAAGACCCCAAAAATGAAAGAGGTAGATCCGTGCCTGGCATCATTGATCAGACCATATCTAATAATGTCTGATTTCTCATTTCGGAGACCCATTATGCTGTGGAGTTCCCGGAGGAGTCCACTGGGAAACAATGCCATTTTCTCTCAAGTAATCTTGAAATTTGTTGCTTAAGTATTCACCACCTCGGTCAGACCTTAGTGACTTAATACTTTTATTAAGCTGGTTTTCTACTTCAGCCTTGAAGTCTTTGAATTTCTGAAAGGCTTCAGATTTGTACCGCATAAGGTACACATACCAATATCACGAATGATCATCGATAAAGGTAATGAAGTAGGAGAATCCACCTCTAGCGGTGACTGACATTGGTCCGCATACATCAGAGTGTATGAGTTCTAATGTCTCCGCTGCACGTTGTCCTTTACCTTTGAAGGGTAATTTGGTCATTTTACCAAGTAAACAAGACTTACAAGTTCCATAAGGTTTATATTTGAAGAGTTTGAAATACCCATCCTTATGTAGCTTAGTTAATCTTGTTTCATTGATATGACCTAAGCGACTGTGCCATAGAAGTGATTCATTGAGATTATTCGAGTTAATGTTGTATATATTAGAGGTTGAACATTCTTTGTTAGTTTGTAAGACATAGATACCATTATTCAAAATACCATCTCCATATTTTATTTCATTGAAATAAATAGAACATTCATTACAACTTATTAGGCATGAAAAGCCTTTATTACATAAAGAAGAAATTGAAATGATGTTATTTACTAGAGAATGTACATAAACATAATCTTCTAAGTCTAAAACTAAACCAATCGGAAAAACTAATGAATAAGTCCTCACGCACAATGCTGGCAGTTTTGCTCCATTACCCATTGATGAGTGGTAATTATATCATTATTTCCCACTCATTTAACTTAATATTTTGTATAGTTTCTTGAGTTTTGTGAATATTTTGATGTGTTTTGTGTTATTTTGTAGATAAATAAAGTTTCAGGACATTCTGGAGGTGATTTGGGGCCAAAATAGTGAAAAACGAACAAAAAGGCATTTTCGTCATTTTACGCGTCGCGATGCCTAACATGTATCAAGACTTGCTAACGTGCGCCGGGTCCACAAGTCAGAATCTGAGAAGTTTGACTTTGCTAACGTGCGCCATGCCATGTGTCACCATCACATCCGATCTGCTAACGTGAGTCGTGCCACGTGTCATCATCCTACGGTGCCGACAGTCACCATCGCCACGTGCCACCACGTGCCACCACGTGTCACCACGTGCCGCCACGTGTCAATCCATGTCATTGTCCACATCACCAGTTGACCGAGTCAAAGTGCCATGTCATCGACACGTCATCATCAACCAATCACAGCGTGCCACGTGTCATCATTCTATGGTGCCGACAGTCACTTTCGCCACGTGTCGCCGCGTCAGCTAATTTTTCAGCTCTCAGCCGCCTTGCCACGTGTCACCTTATCTATTTATCTGAATCGCCATGTGTCAGATAAGAATCTGAAGCCGACAAACCAGAAGCTGCCATGTCGACAAGCACGCGCGTCGCGACGCGGACACCCTACTAACGCCTATAAATAGAGCTCGAAATTTCAGTTTCAGATGTACCTTCCTCTCTAATTTCTCTAATGTAAATAGGGAGTTTTCTATCTAGTTTCTTTTAATTTTAGTTTTGTAATTAATTTTAATTACGTTCTATAATAATAGTAATTTACTTTCTTTACTTTTACAGTTTTTACTATTCAACCATGAGGAGGTAACTTCCCCCTGCTAGGGTGAAAGGTAATTCTTTTACTATTGCTATTTAGATTAATCTCCCTTAAATATAATATATTCACTATTTAAAATTTGACTTAAAAAGGATACCGCTATATTGGTCGGTTGGTAATTCATTTTAATCTGGTTTAAACCTGACTAATCAAAGATACCACCAAATTGGTCGGTTGGTAATTAAATTTTCTTACCGCCTATATGGAAGGTTTATTTTGGTTCCGCCTTTATGGCTGGTTGGACTTAATTTGACTTAATCAGATTACCGCCTATATGGACGGTTGGTAAAATAATCACAAGTTAATATATTATATTAAGGGAGATATCTAAATAGTAAATAGTAAAAGTTGATCCTTTTACCTTAGCATTTTATTTTATTGTAATTTACTTTTCAGCTTTTACTTTACCGCAATTACTTTTCAGCATTCTTATTTTATGTCTTTTACTTTTAAGTTTTTACTAGCCCTAGTTATGTGTCGTAACTAAATTAGTTATCTAGGGTTGTGATGAATTCTAATATTACCGGTTTATAAGGGGTTATTTTGTAGTTTGGGTAATTTAAAGGTTTACTTATTAAGTCTTAAGCTTAATGCATCTTGTTTATTGGCCACTAATAAGATTGATCTGGTAAATCTGAAATAAACTTGACAAATGAATTTTAGGTTTCAGCCTTAGATTTAATAGCCCACGATCTTCCTTGAGGATAGATAACCCTTTAATAGATTTCCTTACAGGATAGACATATACCTATCGGGCGGGGGTAGCCATAATTGGAACTTAATCTTAATGAATCCAGATAATTTGATTGACATAGACATATGGTTCAATTGGGTTAAACTGGGTATTTGCGTCTGACCATCGACATAGGCTTTCGCATAATTTAGTGTTCCAGGTTAGTAAACCGATTTATTACACAAACATAAAATAACCACTTCATCTTTAAAATGATATTGCAAGAAATCAGAACCCTAGATAGTTTTTAATATTGAATTTTCTTAAACCTACCTTCGTGTAATTTTATTTACTTGTTTTTAAATTTAAAATCTTCACCATTTCAAATCAATCAATCAACCTGTTAGATACTAGTAATCATTTGACCTCATAAAATTAATAGATTAGGTATTAAGTCCTCGTGGGATCGATACTTTTTATACTACTTGAACGATACGTGCGCTTGCGTTATACGCGTGTGTAAGCTCCGATCATGTTTTTGGCGCCGTTGCCGGGGACTTATTTATCTTTCACTATTAGTTTTGAGGTTAGATACCTTTACTTGTATCTAATTTCTTTTTACTTATTGTTGTTGTTTTCTTGTGTTTCAGGTTCTCAGAAACTTCATGATACGAACCAGAATCTTTGAACTTCGACCGCTTGACCCGAAAATTGAAAGAACCATCAGACAGTTGAGAATGGAAAGGCGAGAAGGCCAAGAAGCTTTAGTCAACATGGAACCTGAACCTTTGGAAGTTGCACCACCAATACCCATTCGAGACAGAACCATTCCGGTGGTTGACAGACTCATTTCTTGCATTGTACTTCCTCCCTTACCAGCAAATGCGGGTGACATCAAAACATGCATTCAGATGATTCAGCAGTCAGTGCAGTTTAGAGGGAATGCAACTGAAGATCCTAATGCCCACATCAGCAACTTCCTGGAAGTTTGCGGCACTTTCAATTACAACCAAAAGCTGAAGAAGCAGTGAGACTGCGTGTTTTCCCATACTCCTTGAAAGACAAAGCTAAAGCTTGGCTACATTCACTACCGGCAGGTTCCATCACAACTTGGAACACTTTAGCCACCAAATTTCTTGCAAAGTACTTTCCACCAGCCAGAACTAGAAAACTGAGGAAAGACATCACATCCTTTGTACAGCAAGACTCTAAAACTCTCTACGAAGCTTGGGAAAGGTACAAAGATTTGCTCCGGAAATGTCCTCACCATGAGATTCCAAAATGGCTCCAAGTCCAAACTTTCTATAAATGACTTTCTGGAATAATGAGAACCACAATCGATGTTGCTGTTGGAGGAGCTTTAATGGCAAAAGGAGAAGATCAAGCCTGGTACCTAATCGAAGAAATGGCCAACAACAATTCCTTGTGGCCAATAGAAAGCAACATGATCCAAAGAATTGCATGAATTTATGAAAGTGGAGCCAATACAGCAGTCAATGCCAAGCTGGATCAGATATGCAAATTCATGGAGACTCTTACCAATGGATCCACAAGTTCACCATATGAAGGAGCACCAGAGCCGAACCAACTTGAAGAGATGGTGAATTTTGTCAACAATTTCAACAGACAGAGGAACAATCCATATTCCAACACCTACAATCCAGGGTGGAGAAACCATCTCAATTTTTCATGGAGCACAATTCAGGGCAAAAGAACAATCCACCACCTGGTTTCCAACAGCAAAACTATCCACCACCTGCATTCCAACAACAAAACAAAGGCCATGAGCATGCAAATGAACCAGGAATAACAGAAGTGCTGGCTCAGTTAAAAAAGTATGATGTTATGTTTCAGAACCAATCTGCTTCCATCAAAGCACTGGAGAATCAAATCAGACAACTGGCTAATGCTCAGAGTTACAGACCGCCAGGTAATCTTCCCAGCAACACAGAACCAAATCCAAGGAATCGAGGGAAGGAGCAATGTCAAGCCATTACTTTGAAAAGCGGTACTGAAATCAACAAAGATGTTGGAATCAAGGTATCCAAAGAAGAAGTTCCAAAAGAAGCAGAGCAACAGATGGAGGAAAAAGAAGCAAAGGAAAAAGAACCAGAAAGAATCACTCCACCTCCACCTTTTCCACAGCGACTTCAGAAAAACAAACTGGACAAGCAGTTTACTCGATTCCTGGAGGTATTCAAAAAGCTTCACATCAACATCCCATTTGCAGAAGCATTGGAAGAAATGCCCAGTTATGTCAAATTTATGAAAGACATTCTTTCACGAAAACGGAGATTGGGAGACTACGAGACAGTAGTATTAACGGAAGAATGCAGCGCCATCATTCAGAGGAAACTTCCCCCAAAGTTGAAAGATCCTGGCAGTTTCACTGTTCCATGCACCATTGGAGAACATTATATCGGTAAGGCTAGTGTTAACTTGATGCCTTTTTCTATTTACAGGAAACTACAGATTGGAGAAGCAATGCCTACCTCAGTCTCGTTGCAACTTTCTGATCGAACACTAGCATTTCCAAGAGGTGTTATTGAAGATGTGATGTTCAAAGTTGACAAACTGATTCTCCCTGCAAATTTCATCATCCTTGACATGGAAGAAGACAAAAAAAATACCTATCATTCTTGGGAGACCATTCTTGGCTACAGGTGAAACTGTGATTGATGTGCAAAAATGAGATCTGACCATGAAAGTGCAGGACCAAGAAGTTACCTTTAATGTTTTCAAAGCCATGAAATTCCCGAGTGATGAAAAGGAAGAAGAATGCTTCAGAGTTGATGTTGTTGATAGTATCGTTTAGGATACTGAGCCAAATCCCACGGATACACTCGAAGCTTGCATCACCAACATGACTGACAGCGAGCTAGATGCTGAAATCTTGGAATGTATCAACTACCTTGACAAACCATTTCGATTCAAATCAACACCACCAGTTGAAAGTTTGGAACTGCCAAAGAAAGATCGAATCAAGCCTTCGATTGAAGAACCACCACAGCTGGAGCTGAAGTTACTTCCGAGCCATCTCAGGTTTGCATTTCTTGGAAACTCTTCTGAATTACCTGTTATTATTTCTTCTTCACTAACATTGGAGTAGGAAGAAAAGTTACTGAGAGTATTACGAGAGCACAAAAGAGCCATTGGCTGGACTATAGCAGACATTCGAGGCATTAGTCCATCATTTTGCATGCATAAGATTCTGATGAATGATGAGTACAAACCCACAGTGGAGCATCAACGGAAACTCAATCCAATTATGAAGGAAGTCATGAAGAAAGAAATCATCAAATGGTTGGATGCCGGCATCATTTACCCCATCTCAGATAGCAGTTGGGTGAGTCCTATGCAGTGTGTACCAAAGAAAGGAGGAATTACTGTTGTCACAAATGAAAATAACGAGCTAATTCCAACAAGAACGGTGACTGGATGGAGAGTATGCATGGACTACAGGAAGCTAAACAAAGCCATGAGAAATGACCATTTTCCGCTACCATTCATTGACCAGATGTTAGACAGACTGGCAGGACATGAGTTCTATTGCTTTCTGGATGGATATTCAGGGTACAATCAGATTTCCATCGCACCAGAAGACCAGGAGAAAACTACCTTTACATGCCCCTATGGTACTTTTTATTTCCGCAGGATGCCATTCGGATTATGTAATGCCCCTGCTACATTTCAGCGTTGCATGATGGCCATCTTCGCAGACATGTTGGAGCAAAGTATGGAGGTTTTTATGGATGACTTTTCTGTGTTTGGAGATTCTTTTGACCACTGCTTGCAAAATTTGGAACATGTGTTACAAAGGTGCGAAGATACAAACATGGTGCTCAATTGGGAGAAAAGCCATTTCATGGTACATGAGGGCATTGTTCTTGGACACCAGATCTCACAAAAAGGAATTGAAGTAGACAAAGCAAAGATTGAAACAATTGAAAAACTACCTCCGCCGAAATCTGTCAAAGGGATTCGGAGCTTTCTCGGACATGCAGGTTTTTACAGGAGATTTATCAAAGACTTTTCCAAGATTGCTAAACCTCTATGCAATCTTCTGGAGAATGATGTGCCTTTCAACTTCACCAAAGAATGCTAGGAAGCTTTTGAGATCTTAAAACAGAAGCTGATTTCTGCCCTAAATCATTGTAGCACCAGACTGGACCCTTCCATTTGAAGTGATGTGTGATGCTAGTGATTTTACTATAGGTGCAGTTTTGGGAAAACGCAAAGCAAAAATTTTCCACACCATTTACTACTCCAGCAGAACTTTGAATGAAGCTCAACTCAACTACACAACCACTGAAAAGGAGTTGCTCGCAGTTGTATACACTTTTGACAAATTCCGCTCCTATCTGTTGGGTCCCAAAGTGGTGGTCTACACAGATCATTCAGCAATCAAATACTTGATCACGAAGAAAGATGCCAAACCCAGATTGATCCGTTGGATACTTCTTCTGCAAGAATTTGACGTGGAGATTCGAGATAGGAAAAGGACAGAGAATCAGGTGGCAGATCATCTATCGAGGCTTGAGAATGGAGAAAGAGCTGGCAAAGATCTGTCAATCAAAGAAACTTTTCCAGATGAACAGTTGTTTGGCATGAAATAGCAAGATGCCCCTTGGTATGCTGACTATGTCAACTACATTGTGTCAGGAAAATGGCCGTTGGAATAGATAACTCAGCAACGGAAGAAATTCTTCAAAGAAGTCAAGCACTATGTCTGGGATGAACCGTACCTGTTCAAACGGTGTGCTGATCAATTATTGAGACGGTGTGTTCCACAGGAGGAAGTCATCAGTGTTTTGCAGCACTGTCATTCATCACCATATGGCGGACACTTCAGCGGAAACAAAACTGCAACCAAAGTCATACAATCAGGTTTGTTCTGGCCCACTCTTTTTAAAGATGCTTATCTTTTTGCTCTTCAATGTGACAGGTTCCAGAAAACGAGGAATATTTCAAGGAGAAATGAATGACCGTTGCAAAACATTCTAGAAGTGGAAATATTCGATGTGTGGGGTATTAATTTCATGGGACCTTTTGTTCCATCATTCGGAAACCTGTACATCCTTGTTGCTGTAGACTACGTCTCCAAATGGGTCGAAGCAATTGCATTGCCATCCAATGATTCAAAAGTGGTAATCAAATTCCAGAAAAAGAATATTTTCACTCGGTTCGGAACACCTCGTGCAATCATCAACGATGGTGGCACACATTTCTGCAACAGATACTTCGATGAAATCCTATCCAAATACGGAGTTACTCACAAGGTTTTCACTGCTTACCATCCACAGTCAAATGGACAGGTTGAGGTTTCAAACAGAGAGATCAAAAGAATATTAGAAAGAACCGTTGGATCAACAAGGAAAGACTGGTCTATAAAACTAGATGATGCATTATCGGCCTACCGAATAGCTTACAAGACACCCATTGGTATGTCCCCATATCCATTGGTGTTTGGGAAAGCATGCCATCTACCAGTTGAGCTTGAACACAAGGCGTACTGGGCACTGAAGAAGTTGAATCTTGATTCACAAGCTGCAGGAGAGAAACGACTTCACCAACTCAACGAATTGGAGGAGTTTCGTCTACAAGCTTATGAGAATGTCAGATTGTACAAAGAAAAGACCAAGAAATGGCATGACCGAAAAATAGTGCACAGACAGTTGAAACCAAGGCAGCAGGTGCTGTTGTACAACTCAAGGTTGAAACTTTTCCCTGGAAAGTTGAAATCAAGGTGGTCAGGTCCATTTGTGTTCACTCAGGTTTTTCCATATGGAGCTGTTGAGTTACTGGATCCCAACACCAACGAAACATTCAAGGTTAATAGTCAGCGTGTCAAGCACTACTGGGGAGAATCATTTGAGCGACAAAAAGAAAGTGTCACATTTTCAGATCCAGCCTAACGTTCGAGAAGTCACGTCTAGTTAATGACGTTAAACTTAGCGCTCGCAGGGAGGCAACCCATGCAATTTGTGTATATATTGTGATCTGGTGTGTTTTATTTTTGTGTGTTTAATTTTTGCAGGTAAAGTCATTTCACGATGGAAGAAGCTCTCGCAAATCTTCGCAAGCAATTTCCTTATCTCCCTCAAAAATCTCTGATGAAAGTCTACAAAGCTCGCTTGGAACGGATGAGACTACTGATGATCAAAGGTATTCCTACTGATATTTGTTGGATTATTGCAGCACGGGTCCGATTGGCAGGTGAGTCTTCTGACTCTTTTATTTCACATCTGCCTGGTTTAGGAAGGAGCACATATGCTAAAAAGAGAAGAGCCAAAAGAATGTGTGTTTGTTATAAATGTGCTCATATGTTTTGTGATACTCGTTGTCGTTCTTTAGGAATGGTGTCCGATAACCGTGAAGATAAGATTAATTTCATTAGGGATGGCTTGAGTAAGAAGTCTTTGGATGATATATCTAAAACTCTTGAGACGCATCCCAGTGGATATGTGTATCACGAAATTCGTGTGTTATATGCACAATTTCAAAAAGAAATACAACATGTAAGTCTTGGGAATCTGACTCAAAAAGACCCTGTTTGCCAATTTATAAGAAAATTGGATGGGAAGCTTGTCCCTGACGCATAGACGTCAATCAATCCGCTACTTTTCTTATAAATATTATATCTCTTTGTCTTTTCATAATAATTGTAATTTGTTTTGTTGTTTTCCTTTATTTTCTCCGACAGGATCCAGACCTTTTTGACTATCACGATTTATTTTACTATTAACTAATAATTGTCATTTGGCAGGTATTATTGCTATTATTTTACTCACCCTTTTCAGGTGTTATAAATTCAACTCATCATTGCACTTTTGAAGACATCCAGAGTAAAACATGGAAGCCACTTCAAGAAGACGAGTTGAAAACATCTGTGTGTTTTGCGGTACTAGTGTTGGTACTAAGCCACAATACGTAGAAGCAGCACAGGAATTGGGTCGAGTCTTAGCTGCAAGAAATATGCACTTAGTATATGGCGGAGGCAATCTTGGACTTATGGGGATCGTTTCAAAGGCTGTACAGGAAGGAGACAGTCACGTTTTGGGAATCATTCCAAAACCCTTGGCAGAGGCAAATCTTATTTAACCATCAAACAGAGAGGAACTGATCGTGCCAGGTATGTCTGAACGATTGGTAGAAATGATTAAACGTGCTGATGCTTTTATTGCTTTGCCAGGTGGCATGGGCACATTGAAGGAAATTTTTATAGTGCTATCTTGGGCGAACTTGAACATACACCAGAAACCAATTGGGCTGTTTAACGTTGATGGATTTTATGATTTTCTTTGTGTGTTTCTTGATGATGCTCGGAGAAATGGGTTCGTGTCAAAACCTTTAAAAGAACTTCTCTTCACTGCCAGAACTGCTCCGGATCTAATTGACCAAATCTTAGCTTATGAACCACAAATTGACCCTATCCTTTCAAAGATAAATTGGTCCGAGGACGATCGTGGTAAGATGCGTCGGATTAATCTAGATCTTAACCTTTAACTTTTCGTGTAGAATTTCAGTTAACCAGGTACTATCTTCTAAACTCTTCTTCTACTATTTAAGACATTGGGGACAATGTCTCATTTAGGTTTGGGGGAGGGAATTAGTTGATCAGTATCTTGTTTTTAGTTGTGTGTTGTTTTTATTTTTAGTCCAAAATTTTTCGAAAAATACAAAAAAAAAATTGAAAAAGTTTCAAAAATTATAAAAATATTTTGTGTTTTTGTGTTTTTATTTTGACTAAAAAGGTGAAATTGGTAAGAGATAGCTGAGTAAGGAGTTTTCACTCATGAGACGTATCTCAAACCTATTTCGGAACAAGTTAATTTTTGTTTATTTCCTTTTGAATTATTTAATTTGTGAATTCTCCATAAAACTGACTAAAATGGATCTTCATATTCTCAGTTGGCAGGTATTATCAACATGCATGGTAACATACGGACATGAGCTAAAATTGAAAAGTTTGTAATATTCAGTGCTATAGTTTAATTGGAGGAAGCATCTCAAAAAGCAATGGAGTAAAAAAAAAAACGTCTAAGATCCGAGTTATTAAGTCCGTATGGGTGTTTTAACACTTAGTGCCCTAAAACCAACTGGTTTGGGAGTCACTGGCCCAAAGCTCGCTACATGGATCAAGGATGTTGCAAAAAATATATATATCTGAAGTCTGAGTAATTAAGTTCGTAGGGGTGTCTTAACACCTGGTGCCCTAAAGCCAACTGGTTTGGGAGCCACCGAACCAACACTCACTACATAGATAGAAGATATTGTATATAAATAAAAAAAAATCTAAAATCAAAGAAAAAATCAGAAAAATCAGAAAAATTATTCCATTGCTGCAAAAAGGTGTGAATTCTGATAAAACTTTAGGACAAAAATATTACTCTCTTATCAACTGCATTTGTGACTGTTGTGGGAAAAATGAGTTGTTTAATATTTTGTTGGCTATGTATATGGAGAATGGTAAAAATAATCGGAGAATTTACTTATTCGGTAATTTAGAAAGAAAGAAAACAACTAGTAACTTGGAGTAGAAGTTTCATCTGATTAGTCACTAACTTCTTTATTCTCTTTTCGCTTGTCTTTTTGCTTTTGTGTGTATTAGTTTCACTACATTTTTACTTTTGTAAAATGTTTGTGGGTATTATTGCTGTAAACCCTCACGAGACTACAACTCGTCCACTAGGGACACCTATGGGTTTAAAGGCTTGTTGCATACACTAAATGCAACCGTGATTCCTACGAAAGTGGCTTAGTTAAATTTTATTTTAAAGATGTTTATATTATTTTATTTTGTGTTTTGCTCGAGAACTAGTAAAATGTTAGGTTTAGGGGGTGTGATGAGTGGTAATTATATCACTATTTCCCACTCATTTAACTTAATATTTTGTATAGTTTCTTGAGTTTTGTGAATATTTTGATGTGTTTTGTATTATTTTGTAGATAAATAAAGTTTCAGGACATTCTGGAGGTGATTTGGGGCCAAAATAGTGAAAAACGGACAAAAGGGCATTTTCATCATTTTACGCGTCGCGACGCCTAAAAATGCATCAAGACTTGCTAAAGTGCGCCGGGTCCACAAGTCAGAATCTGAGAAGTTTGACTTTGCTAACGTGCGCCGTGCCACGTGTCATCATCCTACGGTGCCGACAGTCATCATCGCCACGTGCCGCCACGTGTCAATCCACGTCATTATCCACATCACCAGTTGACCAAGTCAAAGTGCCACGTCATCGACACGTCATCATCAACCAATCACAGCATGCCACGTGTCATCATTCTATGGTGCCGACAGTCACTTTCGCCACGTGTCGCCACGTCAGCGCCACATCAGCTCAATCATCCAGCTCCCAACCGCCTTGCCACGTGTCACCTTATCTCTTTATCTGAATCGCCACATGTCAGATAAGAATCTGCCATGTCGACAATCACGCGCATCGCGAAGCGAGCTGCGCGTCGCGATGCGGACACCCTACTGACGCCTATAAATAGAGCTCGACATTTCAGTTTCAGTTGTACCTTCCTCTCTAATTTCTCTGATGTAAATAGGGAGTTTTCTATCTAGTTTCTTTTAATTTCAGTTTTGTAATTAATTTTAATTACATTCTGTAATAATAGTAATTTACTTTCTTTACTTTTACAGTTTTTACTATTCAACCATGAGGAGGTAACTTCCCCCTGCTAGGGTGAAAGGTAATTCTTTTACTATTGCTATTTAGATTAATCTCCCTTAAATATAATATATTCACTATTTAAAATTTGACTTAAAAAGGATACCGCTATATTGGTCGGTTGGTAATTTATTTTAATCTGGTTTAAACCTGACTAATCAAGGATACCGCCAGATTGGTCAGTTGGTAATTAAATTTTCTTACCGCCTATATGGCAGGTTTATTTTGGTTCCGCCTTTATGGCTGGTTAGACTTAATTTGACTTAATCAGATTACCGCCTATATGGACGGTTGGTAAAATAATCACAAGTTAATATATTATATTAAGGGAGATATCTAAATAGTAAATAGTAAAAGTTGATCCTTTTACCTTAGCATTTTATTTTATTGTAATTTACTTTTCAGCTTTTACTTTACCGCATTTACTTTTCAGCATTCTTATTTTATGTCTTTTACTTTTAAGTTTTTACTAGCCCTAGTTATGTGTCGTAAATAAATTAGTTATCTAGGGTTGTGATGAATTCTAATATTACCGGTTTATAATGGGTTATTTTATAGTTTGGGTAATTTAAAGGTTTACTTATTAAGTCTTAAGCTTAATGCGTCTTGTTAATTGGCCACTAATAAGATTGATCTAGTAAATCTAAAATAAACTTGACAAAGGAATTTTAGGTTTCAGCCTTAGATTTAATAGCCCACGATCTTCCTTGAGGATAGATAACCCTTTAATAGATTTCCTTACAGGATAGACATATACCTGTCGGGCGGGGGTAGCCATAATTGGAACTTAATCTTAATGAATCCAGATAATTTGATTGACATAGACATATGGTTCATTGGGTTAAACTGGGTATTTGCGTCTGACCATCGACAGAGGCTTTCGCATAATTTAGTGTTCCAGGTTAGTAAACCGATTTATTACACAAACATAAAATAATCACTTCATCTTTAAAATGATATTGGAAGAAATCACAACCCTAGATAGTTTTTAATATTGAATTTTCTTAAACCTACATTCGTGCAATTTTATTTACTTGTTTTTAAATTTAAAATCTTCACCATTTCAAATCAATCAATCAACCTGTTAGATACTAGTAATCATTTGACCTCATAAAATTAATAGATTAGGTATTAAGTCCTCGTGGGATCGATACTTTTTTATACTACTTGAACGATATGTGCGCTTGCGTTATACGCGTGTGTAAGCACCGGTCACCCATTCGTAAGTCAACCTCCCCATGACGGAGTCTCATTTTGTTTCTCAGGCCCTGCACATTGTTACACAAGTGAGTCCCACATCCGGTGTCAAGCACCCAAGTAGAAGGTTCAGAGTTTTGAGAATATAGTTCAATCATATACAACATACCTGAAGCATTGGGATTCTTGGCCTCTTGGGCTTCCCTAGCTTCCTTGGCTTTCAGGGATCTGCAAACTTTCTTCCAATAACCCTTCTTTCCACAAAAGAAATATTTCTCCTTTCCTTTTTTCTTCTCCACCTTACCATTGGGCTTTAGGTGATATGGAGCCTTGGCCTTGCCCTTATTTTTCTTTGGGCCTCGTGGCTTCAGGTCCGTACCCGTAAGCATGACGGTGGTTTTAAGCCCCAGTTTCAAGTCCTTCTCTGCTTGTTTTATCAGATTGTGCAATTCTGCTAAAGTAGTTTCTTTATCAGACAGATGAAACTGCATAATAAAGTTAGAGAATTCTTTTGGTAAGGATTGAAGAATTAGATCGTGACCTATCTCATGATCCATGATGAACCCGAGGTTGGCCAATTTTTCAATGTGGCCAATCATCTTAAGCACATGTCCACTAACAGATCCTTTATTATACATTGTTTGGAATAAGGCACATGACACTTGGAATCTCACGATATGAACGGAAGTTGCATACAACTCATTCAAGTGAAAGATAATGGTTTGAGCATCCATATCTTCGTGAGCTTTCTGAAGTTTGTCCGACATAGAGCCAAGCATTATGCAAACTGTTTGCTCATCATCATTGACGTGTTTCTTCCAAGCATCAAATGTATATTGGTCAGCATCTTCTGCGGGTTCAGGGGGAAATGGTCTTTCAATAACATAGAAAATCTTTTTTTGTCGTAAGACAATTTTAAGGTTTCTAAACCAGTCATTGTAGTTGTCCCCTTTGAGCTTATGCTCATCAAGGATGGAACGAAGTGATACTCTGTTTGCCATTTGAATGTTTGTGAAATATTTTAACCTACCTGTTAAGAGAAAATATTAAAATTAGGAATATGTTTTCATTAATGTTTCATAATAACATGGGCTTTTAATATTATGAAGTTACTCCCACTCAATTGTTTTAAAATTTTAAGCAAATCGCATAAACCCCAATATGATGGATTTCTTGTGGGCAAGGATCCCATTATCATCATTTCATAACTCTGACTAGGGCCAGTCGTTATAAAATACGATAATTAGGTAGGTTCCCAACCAATTTATGATATAAATCACAATTCATTGATCATTGGGTTGGGCAATCAAACATGTCATATCTTATGCTAGTCCTTGTGGACACCCAATCTTTGCCACTAAGTTATAAGACCACGCCTAAGGGTCGCTGCGTCTTATGACTCAGAAAAGTCAAACCATTGTCAATAGTACGATTTAGGGACAAATTGGTATTGGTCAGTCTGGTAAAGCCTAGTCCTGCCAATACGGTTTAAGCCCTTTGGGACTATACTTTACAATGGGAGGTAAATTTTAGACTTAAATTATTATTGAGGATTTTAGCAAGTTTAAGTGAATAACTGTCAAATGGATTCCTCCATTGAAAATTCTCCAGAGGGAGGGTGGAGCGAACTCTCTTAAATACCCTTACCTCTTAGGCTCTTGTTGCCTTGATGACATGAATAAACAATAGATCCTCCAAATTAGTCCAACACTTTAAATATGCTTTAATGCAAGCTTTGAGTAAATGATTATCTAAATGTCTTCACAGCTTTTCCTTTTGGCTTTAAAAATGTAGTGAGTGAAGGAAGACACCAAATCATTATCTAACTATAGTAATACCTTTGGTTAAATTAACTTTAATTTGGAAAGTTTTATTAACCCCTTGGTCTCAACCCACTTGTATCTTTTATAATGTCTTTTATTATAAACAAGTGATTTATATTTATTAGCCTTAAAGGTAATAAATCTCTAAGTTCATCACGAAATAATTAATTAGCTAAGGGATAAGCAACACACTCTCTATTTCTTAGAAAGTCTCTAGATGCTTGCACCCTAAAATAATCATGTCAATTCTAATCATACATAGAATCATCAAGCATATGAATTTTAATATGTTGGAATTATTTTGGGCATTAAATAACTTTGATTAATATTTAATTATGATATTACATTTTATTTTATTCAAATAAATTTACTATTCACATTTAAATGCAATTTCACAATTCCAATCTTAACCAAATCATGCAACACTTGTGCCTAAAATTAATTTCAGGGTGTTAGCTTTCCAACGAGCTTTTAAACACCTAATTTCGAGTTCAAAGGAGTGAGAACTAATCAAAACAAAAATGGCGCGCTGATACCACTGTTGGGAAGCGGCCGCGAGTGCGCAACGAAAAATAAAAATTATTATGCCGCTTTCCCTTTGCCCAAGACCCATTTGTTTTGATTATTCTACAAGCCTAGGCATGTTACTATATATTCTAAGCATAAAACTCATAAAACATGCAAAGAACATAAACCTAAACATGCTAATTATCATAAGAACTCTAAATAAAATAAAAAAAGAAAAAGACTTACTTGAACCGTAGACTTCTCCAGTCCTCTCTCCAATCTACAAGCTTTTCTCGAACTCAACAAGCTCTTCCACGTTCCAAAGAGCCACCCAAATGTGTGGCCTCAAAAGATGCACAAAAACTCAACGGCAAGACTACGCCTTGAGTGCACGGGTATTTTGCCCTTGGTGCTAGCCTAGGCAAATACCTCAAAACTTTTAACTCGAGGTTCCTCTAGTCAATTAGACTTAAGGATCCTCAAAATCAGTGGCTTACTCTTAAAATTTAGAGTTGCTCACTTATATAAACCCAAGATATTAAAGGTTTTTGGTGTAAAAATTTGTGAAGAATTCTTTGGGTTTATATAGTGCTCTAAAGACAACAACATTAATTAAGAATCCGATGTGGGATAAAATCTAATTTAATCTTAGTCATTGGATCTTAATTTAGTGGTTTAATGAGATTATAAAACCCTAATAAGAGTTTGGGCCGAATTGGAATTCAAAACAAATAACAAATTTTTTTTACTATTCATGTTACTATTCACGTGAATATTAATTTTTTTTTAATTCCAATTCCCAAAGTACCCCTATCTTCATTCACCAATCCCTAAGCCACTATGGAACCTCATAAATGATCTGATCAATAATTAAACACATTGAACCATTTATGAACAATTCCTACAACAATCATATATGTTGTTATATTTGTACTGTGCACTGTTAACCATTGATTTCGACTTTGTTGTGTGTGACCTTTTGGGTTCCCCTCAAGTTGGACATGAAATGAATCGTGATAATTTAATCAAACATAAATTATCCTCCGATCAGATGGTCGTTTGATTTCAATGACCAAGGTTGACATCTAGCAACATTTCAAGGCCCCCAATGAGAAGTAAAGATATATATATACCCATTCTGTATGTGATTTACATATGATACGGTCCATCGCCTCACTGTATCCCCACCTATTGACCTAGGGTACGAAAAATGTCTACCCATATGGTCAAAGGTATGATGTTGATAGTGTCATGAATCATGCTAACCCAAGAATCTCATATGATTCTTCCGTTGTGGCCACAGTCTCAAGCACTGATCACACATATCAACCCGCGAACTGGAATATTACTCTTATAAGAAAATATTATCCGAGAGAGTGGCGATTCTCTGTTGTATCTTTATAAATTTCATGTGTTTCAAAAAATGACCCAATCATACCCTTATAACCGGATCTTTTGAACCGAGGAAGGAGAATGTCAAAGTTATTTGATCCGCACATAAGATTGTAAAGACCTCAAGTCTAAGGACTAGTCATATAATCGATACATGAAAGTTGTCATAGACACATGGGATAAACACTCCATATGAAAACTTTCGACGATCAGTTCGATGGACACGAGCAACTCATGCATCCATGTGATACACCAAGCGGACGGATCTCCGCTAGTAGCCTATGAGATCGGCTACCCCACTTAAGGGCGGATCATATCATCATGCTAGTCTCTCCGCTTAGTGAACGCCCAGATTATTGACAAAACCATGACTATTAACATTTAAGAGTAATGATTCTCATAAGGCGTGGAAGCCATCGTCTTATTACTCCAAGGGTTTTATTACAGTGTTGTTGATTCATATAAGTTATGTAAGACATGTATAATAAAGATTGTCATTTTATTAATTAATGAAAATATTACAAATACATGTACATATAGCCCATCCACAAGTTGGGTATAGGGCATATCCCTAACAATATATTCAACTACACCCCTCGGAAATACGAGCGTTCTATCAGCAAGTTGTAAAGAGACTAAGGTGGGCATTGTTTCTATAATCTGCAGTTTCCTGTAAATAGAAAATGGCATCAAATTAACACTTTCACCTAAATCACACAAAGCTTTTGTAACATCCCGCCTTAGCAGCAATGTTACCGGCATGAGACAGGCTAAACCCATCTCCATAAGCCTCTGATTCTAGAAAAATTTCGGCATGATGTATTCGTAACATCATGCAATCTGGCCTATAGCCAGCATTCATATACAACATAAATATAAAATCTCGGGCTCGGGCCGAAATCACATCAATGCAATATAAGGGCCCAATAAATACGCGATGCAGACATAAAGACATAATATAACCAGGGCTCCGTGCCCGCCAGTACGTATATACAAAAAATTTTACAACATAAGCATCTGTGCTCAGCACGTCTCAACTTATACAATCTAAAATATAACTATTAGACTCTTTATTTCCCCCAAGACCTGGTGACTGGTTGACTGCAACCCGACCGCTCCGCAACTCTGAAATCTATGGTCGACCGTTAGGTCGCCAACCTGCAAAACTCAAATACTGTAGTATAGTGAGTCATAAGACTCGGTAAGTAACTATGCTCCTACCTTGAGCAACATACACATGCAAGTTTTGAGTTCCAGTTTACATCTTACTCTTGGGATTTCTAAGTGATTCACACATTCTCTAAATTACCAACTGTTTGTTCTGTCTATTTCCTAATCGATTGGCAAACATTCCATTTCTTATATTCCTCTTATGTGAACATCCACACCCATATCTCTTTCTATTTTCTTGTGACATGCTTCCTAGCTTACTCATTTGCAATCATTGTAATCATATGTATATCAATCATGAACTTTTCACAATATCCAAATCTTGCAATCATATATCATTCTTATATAATCTATACCATCACATGTACGACATATATCATCTTTTCATTAATTATATATTGGTTATTAAAAGCCTATACACAAGCTCTTATATATTTTAATTTTTGTTTTTAATTCGCAACAGAACCATTTTAATTCACAACACATTTAAGATCTCATATGCATAACAGTCATAGTACATTATACTACATTGCTCACACACAAGCATAACACATTTTCATTTTCTTAACTTTTTATCTTTCTTTTTACTCTACTATCTTAAGCTCAGGTAACTTATCTAAGTTATCTTCTTACCATTCTATTTAACATATCATCAATTCATCATTCATTAAATGTTTACTATGCTTATAATACACGCAACTAAGTATTAGGTTTGAGCTAACTATCTAGGTCTTATCCATTTACAAACATATTACTTGTTACTAATCTTTTTTGTCTGCTCACACATATCTCAGGTTCTGTTTACTAGTTATATTTTCATACATCCATAATATACGTGTCAAGTCTCAATATCATTAACAGCCTCATCAAAAACCCTTCACGCTTTTGCTGCGCTACTCGGCTATCTTTCAACTTTCATATTCATTCTTTGTCAGTTTGGTTTGGACACTTATTATAGTTATCTTTCTCTTATTTCATTGAAATATCATCAAATCGGTAATCTAAAATATTATTTCTATTATCATACTATTAGCAACCACGTACTCATATATATATATATAGAATCATGTTATCATATCATGTTATCATCCATCAATGTTTTCAAAAATACTCATTGTATGTAGACATACGATACATATAAATGTCAGTTATATACTTACATGAATGTGATCATGCTATCATGCATTAACATCAACTATGTGCATCTCAGATGAATTACTAGAATACATTATTTATATACATGACTTGTAAACCATACTCTACTCTAACACGTCATGCTTTTAGAAAATACTTTTTCCAAGAAACTGCTTTCTGAAAATTCTTTCTGAAACTCAGTTTGAAAATCTCTTAATAAAACTTATCTTTCTAAAATCATGCTTTGAATCTCTGGTTTCTGGAAACTATTTCTAAAATTTTGTTTCTGAAAACTGTTTACTGGGAATCTGAAAACTGAAAACTCTTTCTGAAAATCTTTCTTTTTCTTGTACTTCCTTCTAAAACCGTCTTTCTAAGTTCTTTTCTGAAACTCTTTTCTGAAAACTAAAAACTGAAATCTGAAATCCTTTTTCTGAAAATCAAATCTCCGCCCGTAGGAGCATCTCCTCCCGAAGGCGCATCTCCGCCCGAAGGCGCATCTCCGCCCGAAGGCGCATCTCCATCCGTAGGCGCATCTCCGCCCGTAGGCCCATCTCCGTCCAGGAATGTACTATCTGAGCGCTGAGGATCTAGGAGTGTCCCCCTAGTCCTCCACAGGTGCACATGTGTCTAAATCTGTCAATTCCAATTAGTGTACCGCTGGGATGGGTCAAACCCCAAATCCCGAATCCATGTGATATCTGTCAATTCCATAATTGTTCCTAAAATCTCGCTGGAATGGGTTTATACCTTAATCCCGATAAAATCCGTTAAAACTTTTGTTTTGAAAACATTTAAAACTGTTAAATACTTTAAACTTTAAAATCAAATTCAACTGCAGTTCAGAATTGATTACCCAATATGCATGTTCAATGCATTATGCTTTCATTCACTCAATACATGCTTTCACAAAATAATGCTCACATACACGCGTATGCTTTCTATGCATGCTCTGATGCAACTTTTCATATTCTCATATTTTCTCATTCTATTCATGCCCATACTCGTGTATGCATGCTCATGCATATTCATGTCCATGTACTACATTCTCAATTTACATTTGCTAATTCATGTTCAAACATACATATTTCTCATAATCATAAGCTTTCACATCTTATTCATTCACACATGCAAGTTCATGCTCAAACATACACATTCACATACTTTCTTTACATATTTACAAATGCACGTTTATAAATATATCACATACTTTCTTATTCATAACCGGTATTCAACAACATCAAGTCATTTCAGTCTACATTCATAATTCATACAATATAATATGTATTCATATATTAAGATACATACTAGTTAAGCCAATTTCCTCAAAATATCGAATATACATAATCACGTCAAAATCACATATTTGCTACACACATGTTCTTATTCGCCATTTTAGCATTCAATCATACTTGCAAACATTGCCATTTATCTATAATCCCATTTCCCTATGGGGTAATGTCTAAAATCCTCATTCCCTGTTAAAGTTACTATTCATAGTAAACATTTATATATATATATCCAAATTATCAACTTTTCATCCACATCATTAATCAATCCACCACTAACATGTATAAACATATATATAATCTCATGTATAACATGTATATACTTCAATACAAAGAATTCCCAAATTCTAGGCTTTATAACCAGATTACACATTTGCATAGTTTTGCCACTAGTTTTTAATTTCTTGTGTTGATGGTGTTTTTAAGCACTATGATATTTAGGGAGTACGGCAGGGGTAAAAATGGTAATTCCCTTCTCGGTCGAAATCATTAATGCCGACCCGACCATATGAGTGTTATAAAGCCAACAGGTAGAGACCGAACACTTGATGATAGGTGACCGACCACTTTGGTTCGGATGACCGAGCATTATCGGATCAGTAGCAGCATTCTCAGCTCAAATGACCATCTTGACCGACCTCATGAAGACCGAGCACATGGCGAGGCGTGCTCAGGAAGATAAGGCATCCTATTTTTACGGATAAGATGACAAGTTGTCCTACTTTAAAGGGGTAAACTGATAAGTCAGTATCCTAGTAGAATAAAGGAAGTGAAAGTAGTTTTTGACTAGGAATCCTTATGGGAAAAGGAAATTGTTTCAACTAGGAAATTCTTGTAGGAGAAGGAATCTGATTTCTACACTATTATAAATAGAATGGTAGAGTGTGCATAAGGAGGACAAGTTGAAAGTTGAGAGCATTGAGAGTTGAGAGCAGAATCAATATCAGAATCATTATCATCAGACCTGTAAACAAAAGAGAGATCGGAGAAGCATATCTCAGTAATAAAAGTATCATCCGTTCTGTGCCCGTGGACGTAGGTGAGATCTGATCCGCCGAACCACGTTAAATCTCTTTGTCGATTGGCATATTTATCTGTCTTTTGCTAAGTTTGCTTTCGATTCCCCCATAACCGAACAAATTCACTATTGAGTGAGGATTATCTCGGGAGTAATATTCCCATATTGCCCTGAGACCAAAATCAGCCGTCTACAGTTGGCGCCGTCTGTGGGGAACTCAACAAAAAACAGCTCGCGTAGTAAGACGATGGCAGAAGATGGAAATCACCGATCGTCAGGGATTTCACCAGATAGTTCGGGAAATCCAGGATAAATGTCTGTTGGCCGAGCCTAATTTGAGGAGGTTCCGGATTGAGGAGGGAAATAGTAGGGCATATTGTATCTACCATAACGTAAGGGGACATGCCACGAATGGGTGCAGAGACCTGCGGGAGCAGGTGGAAGACTTGGTAAAAGAAGGCTATCTCATTGTGTACATAGACCATTCGGTTTTTGAGGTCGACCAAGTTGATAGCGGAAGTCATCCGGTCGGATACGTGGAATGCTGAGATGCAAAGAGGATGTATTAAGAAGAGCCTTGCTTGTAGTGACCCTTGTAGAGTTGCAAGAAAGACAATGGATCCCAAAAAGGTGAGTAAGACCTCTTCTGTCTTAGGCCGACATTTGATTATGATTGTTTCTTTTGGCCCACACAATGATTTTGATATTTGTTTTACGGCTCGGGTCTGCTCTTGTACCGCCGAGTCCGTTTTGTTGATATATGTTTTACGGCTCGGGTCTGCTCTTGTACCACCGAGACCGATGTTTCTTTCCGGCTCGAGTCTGCTCTTGTACCGCCGAGATCGATGTCTCTTTCCGGCTCGGGTCTGCTCTTGTACCGCCGAGACCGATGTTTCTTTTCGGCTCGGGGCTGGATTTCGTTCCGCCGAGGCCACTTGTTTATTCGGCTCGAGGCTGGATTTCGTTCCACCGAGGCCACTTATTTATTCAGCTCGGGGCTGGACTTCGTTCCGCCGAGGCCACTTGTTTATTCAGCTCGGGGTCGGGTTACGTCCCACCGAGTCGGCTTCTTTGGACTGGGGATGTAACATTCCCCCAGAGCCAAGTCTTTCTTTCAGCTCGGAGTCGGGTTACGTCCCACCGAGTCGGCTTCTTTGGACTGGGGATGTAATATTCCCCCAAAGCCAAGTCTTTCTTTCAGCTCGGGGTCGGGTTACGTCCCACCGAGTCGGCTTCTTTGGACTGGGGATGTAACATTCCCCCAGAGCCAAGTCTTTCTTTCAGCTCGGGGTCGTGTTACGTCCCATCGAGTCGGCTTCTTTGGACTGGGGATGTAACATTCCCCCAGAGCCAATTCTTTCTTTTAGCTCGGGGTCGGGTTACGTCCCACCGAGTCGGCTTCTTTGGACTGGGGATGTAACATTCCCCCAGAGCCAAGTCTTTCTTTTAGCTCGGGGTCGGGTTACATCCCACCGAGTCGGATTCTTTGTACTGGGGATGTAACATTCCCCCAGAGCCAAGTCTTTCTTTCAGCTCGGGGTCGGGCTACGTCCCACCGAGTCGGCTTCTTTGGACTGGGGATGTAACATTCCCCCAGAGCCAAGTCTTTCTTTCAGCTCGGGGTCGTGTTACGTCCCACCGAGTCGGCTTCTTTGGACTGGGGATGTAATATTCCCCCAGAGCCAAGTCTTTCTTCAGCTCGGGGTCGGGTTACGTCCCACCGAGTCGATCGTCATCAACATAAGGGCAAAGCATTTTCTCTACGGGTGGATATCGGGATCCTCGTTGACTGAGCACATGAAGGTGGCAGGAATGACCAGATTTGCAACCAAGGTATTTTTCTCTGCGGTTCCTGGAGTGACCACCGACGGATTCATCGGCACACCATCTTTTTTTATAGTTCCCGGCATCAACTCGCAAAACTCGTTGTTACCGAGAATTAGGGGATAGATGTTGATGGTGTTTTTAAGCACTATGATATTTAGGGAGTACGGCAGGGGTAAAAATGGTAATTCCCTTATCGGTCGAAATCATTAATGCCGACCCGACCACATGAGTGTTATAAAGCCAATAGGTAGAGACCGAACACTTGATGATAGGTGACCGACCACTTTGGTTCAGATGACCGAGCATTATCGGATCGGTAGCAGCATTCTCAGCTCAAATGACCATCATGACCGACCTCATGAAGACCGAGCACATGGCGAGGCGTGCTCAAGAAGATAAGGCATCCTATTTTTACGGATAAGATGACAAGTTGGGGTAAACTGATAAGTCAGTATCCTAGTAGAATAAAGGAAGTGAAAGTAGTTTTTGACTAGTAATCCTTATGGGAAAAGGAAATTATTTCAACTAGGAAATTCTTGTAGGAGAAGGAATCTGATTTCTACACTATTATAAATAGAATGGTAGAGTATGCATAAGGAGGACAAGTTGAAAGTGGAGAGCATTGAGAGTTGATAGCAGAATCAATATCAGAATCATTACCATCAGACTTGTAAAAACAAGAAGCAGAGCTGAGATGCGTGTTTGAGTAATAAAAGTATCATCCTTTTTGTGCCCGTGGACGTAGGTCGGACCAAGATCCGCCGAACCACGTTAAATCTCCTTGTCGATTGGCGTATTATTTGTCTTTTGCTAAGTTTTCTTTTGGTCCCCCATAACCAAATAAATTCACTATTGAGGGAGGATTGTCTCGGGAGTAATATTCCCATATTGCCCTGAGACCAAAATCCGCCGTCAACATCTTGCTCTATATCATCACTAAAGCATCCTAGTATGCTTCTATTCCATTATTAAGTTCAATTCCAGGTTTTACCTAAACCCTAGAAATCAATTCAAACAAACTCAAGATGATCACCACATAGAATACTTACCTGGATTCGCGGACACTCCTAGTCCAGCTCATATCTGTCAAAACAAATCATAAAACGCGATCAAAACCGCTATTTGCGGAACTTTATACATTTCTATAATAAACTTCGGACCTTCCCGGAATACACTAATCCTCTCCGATTCTACCGTTTAAACTCTTTTACTCTAATACATATCTTTCTATACTATTCCAACTAGCTACATAGCTTAGATTCTCGTTTTACGCGTTTGCGGAAAAGTTTCCGCAAACGTTACGGAAGGGTCTCAAACCCTCCGAACTTATCCGGAACTATTTAATTATCTTCATACTATCATAATTAGGTCATATTCATAATCACGGTCATTAGACCATAGCCGCGCGAGAAACTCTGTTTTACCGGAAACTCGCTAATTCTACTGGATCGATCCAATTTATTCCGTTTCCACCCGGATTCTACCTCATGCATCGTTTTAACATATTATATCACATCAAATTCATTTCATGTCAATTCACTACACTACGGAACTACTGGAAGCATCCGAATATATAACAATAAACTTTAAAATAACGCATTTTTAACGGTGAGTCGTACCGAAATTCCGAGGGCATATTCGGACTCCCAACAGCCATACGAACGCGCTGGTGTCGTCGGAATTCCGATCGGAGCTACTGTTCATCTAGGTTTACTGTTCACGCGTACGTTCTCTCCTTATTTTGCGTGCAACCGGCCGCTGTTCGGTGAAATCGACTTCGCACACTCGTAGTACTCGTCGAGGGCTTCGATTTGGCGGGTGGTTCGGGCCGTGAAACAAAGCGACGAGCTCGAATCAAGAAACCCATCTCGCGCTCGCTCTCCACGTCGTGTCGTCGGATTCCGGCGTCCTTTGGCCTGCCGCCGGAAATTGGAGGTTGGGGGTGGGCCGGGGGTTCATTCTGTGTTGGTTCGCCGACCGACGGTGGCCGGAGTGTGGCCGACGTAAGGAGAAAACGATGATTTCTTTTTTTGGAGATGAGGGTCTTTTTTGGAGACTTTGGGAGATTATGCTCTTTTTGCAAATTCTGAAAACTAAGGTTTATTTATAGACAATTTCGAAACATTACATTCTGACCCCTGCAAATTACAATTAGGTCCCTATCATGGAACCTTCTAGAATTTCGCATTTTTAAAGCCCTTCTGGCGTGATTTTCGAAACGTGTTCAACGCGAAAGTTGTTCGTCTCGGAAAAAGGAGTCCGATGGTTTAAGAATCAACTCAATTGGAGATTGTTTGATATTTCCGTGACCAAAACCGCAAACTTTACGCATATAAAAAAAATCGCGTAACAGATTTCTGGGACGGCGCATCTTCTAATGCGACAAATCATCACTTAATATTATTTCGACCCATATATCATCGCTTAAACTCTTATTCTTCATTATCATCCTGTTCCGAGACTATAACTTCAGTCCGGAAACCTTTCAGAACTGTCCCGAAAATCTGGGATGTTACAGCTTTACCGAAGTCATGTTCTCCTATGGTGCAAGGAACAATGAAACTGCTAGGATCTTTCAACTTTGGGGGAAGCTTCATCTGGATGATAGTGCTGCATTCTTCTGATAATGCTATTGTCTCGTAATCTCCCAATCTCCATTTTCGTGAAAGAATGTCTTTGATGAATTTGACAAAGCTGGGCATTTGTTCCAAAGCTTCTGCAAATGGAATGTTGATATGCAGCTTTTTGAAGATCTCCAGGAATCGAGAAAACTACTTGTCTAGTTTATTCTTCTGGAGACGCTGTGGAAAATATGGAGGTAGAGTGATCCTTTCTTGATCTTTTTCCTTTACTTCTTTTTCCTCCATCTGTGGAACTAATTCGCAGCTTTCTTTTAGAACTTCCTCAACAGTTGCCTTGACTCCAAGATTTTTATTGATTTCAGTATCGTTTTTTAACATGATGGCATGACATTTCTCCTTCCCTATGTTCCTTGGATTTGGTTCTGTGTTGCTAGGAAGGTTTTTTGGCGGTCTGTAACTTTGAGCATTGGCCAGTTATCCAATTTGATTTTCCAGTGCTTTGATGGAAGCAGATTGGCTTTGAAAAATAGCATCATATGTTGCTTGTTGCTTTTTGAACATCTCTGCAATCCATTCTTTCATTTCTGGTTCTTTTTCAAACTTCTGGCTTTTGTTTTGCTGTTGAAATCCATGTGGTGGAATGTTCTTTTTCCCTGAATTGTTGCTCTATGAAAAATTGGGATGATTCCTCCACCCTGGGTTATAAGTGTTGGAATATGGATTGTTCCCCTGTCTGTTGAAATTGTTGACATAGTTCACCGTTTCTTCATGTTGGTTTGGCTTTGGTGCTCTTCCATATGGTAAACTTGTGGCTCTGGCGATGTTTACAACTTGCGTGCTAAGTGTTTCCAGGCTTTTGTACATTTGCTCCAACTTAGTATTCACTGCTGAGTTAGCTCCAACTTCATAAATTCCTGCAAATCGTTGAGTCATGCTCCTTTCTTTTGGCCACAATGAATTGTTTTTAGCCATTTCTTTGATTAAGTCTCAGGCTTGATCTTCTCCTTTTTTCCATCAAAGCTCCTCCAGCAGTAGCATCAATTATGGTTCTCATCAATCCAGAAAGTCCATTATAGAAAGTTTGGAATTGAAGCCATTTTGGAATCTCATGGTGAGGACATTTTCGGAGCAAATCTTTGTACCTTTCCCAAGCTTCGTAGAGAGTTTCCGAGTCAAGTTGTACAAAGGATGTGATGTCATTTCTCAGTTTTGTTGTTATGGCTGGTGGAAAGTACTTTGCAAGGAATTTGGTGGCTAGAGTGTTCCAAGTTGTGATGGAACCTGCTAGTAGTGAATGTAGCCAAGCTTTTGCTCTGTCTTTTAAGGAATATGGAAAAAATCGCAGTCTCATTGCTTCTTCTGATGCTCTGTTGTAATTGAAAGTGCCGCAAACTTCCAGGAAGTTGCTGATGTGGGCATTAGGATCTTCAATAGCATTCCCCACAAACTGAACTAACTGCTGAATCATCTGAATGCATGTTTTGATGTCACACGTATTTGCTAGTAATGGAGGAAGTACAATACAGCAAATGAGGCCGTCAACCACCGGAATGGTTCTGTCTCGAATAGGAATTGGTGGTGCAACCTCCAAAGGTTCAGGTTCCATGTTAACGATTGCTTCTTGGCCTTCTAGTCTTTCCCTTCTCAACTGTCTGGTGGTTCTTTCAATCTCTGGGTCAAGCGGTCGGAGTTCAAAGCTTCTGGTTCGTCTCATGTAGTGTCTGAGAACCTGAAACACAAGAAAAAAAACAATAAGCAAAAAGAAATTAGATACAAGTGAAGTATCCAACCCCAAAACTAATAGTGAAAGATAAATAAGTCCCCGGCAACGACGCCAAAAACTTGACCGGTGTGTAATCACACGCGTATAACGCAAGCGTACGTATCGTTCAAGTATTATAAAAAGTACCGATGCCACGGGGACTTAAAACATTTTGTTATCAATTTATGAAGCTAAATTTTTACAAGTATCTAATGGATTGATTGTTTGATTGGGTGGTGACTTTAAAATTAAAACAAGTAAATAAATTACTTGAAAGTAGATTGAAGAAAAATTCAATTTTATAAAACTATCCAGGGTTGTGAATCTTTCCAATATCATTTTTAAAGATGAAGTGGTTATCTTACGGTTGTGTAATATATTGGTTTATTAACCTGAAACACGAAATTATGTAAAAGCCTCTTCAGATGATCATATACAAACACCCAATGTAACCCAATTAATCATATTCCTATGTCAATTAAGTTATCTGAATTCATTAAGATTAAGTTATGGCTACCCCCGCCCGACATGTATATTCATATCCTGTAAGGAAATCTATTAAAGGGTTATTTATCCTCAAGGAAGATCGGTGGCTATTAAGTCTAAGGTCTTAAACCTAAAATCCATTTTCCAAGTTCATTTTAAGTTTACCGAATCAATCTTATTAATGGCCAGTTAACAAGATGCATTAAGACTAAGGCTCAATAAATAAATCTTTATATTACCCAAACCGTAATTTAACCCCTTATAAATCGATGATATTGGACTTCATCACAACCCCAGATAACTAACTTAGTTACGACACACAACTAAGGCTGGTAAAAACTTAAATAAAATAAAAGACATAAAGTAAATTGCTGGAAATTAAATACTGAAAAGTAAATTGCTGAAAAGTAAATTGTTGAAAGTAAATTGTTGAAAAATAAATTGCTGAAAAGTAAATTGCTGAAAGTAAATAAAGTAAAAGTACAATAAAAGAAAATGTTGGGGTAAAATGATCCACTTTTATTACTACTATTTTAGATATCTCCTTTAATATAATATATTAAATTTTCGTGATAATTACCAACCAGCCATATAGGCAGTATCCTGATTAAGTCAAATTAATAATTAATTACCAACCGACCAACCAGGCGGTATCCATGCTTAGTCAGGTTAAAACCAATTTATAATTAATTACCAACCGACCAATATGGCGGTATCCTCGTTAAGTCAGATTTTAAATAGTTATTATATTATAATTAGGGGAGATTAATTTAAATAGCAATAATAAAAGCTTTACCTTTTACCCCAACAAGGGGGAGTTACCTCATCATTGCTTGAAAAGTAAAAACTGAAAAAGTAAAGAAATGAAAGTACTGTGCGTAAAAGTAAATTGTGGAAAGTAAAAACTGAAAAGTAAAGAAAAGAAAGTGCGAAAGTGGAAATTAATTACTGAAAGCTGTAAATAAACAAACAAGATACAATCTTCTTAGTTATTCTTAAGGAATTTCAAAGAAGAAAGTATGAATTTACAAATGAAATGGCTTGGTATTTATAGGCAAAATTTTGCCTCATCAAATCATCCACCAAATCCATTATTAATTGCTCCACCAAATCCATTATTAATTGCTCCATTAATTGCTACACAAAATCCATTATTAATTGCTATCATGTTTGGTGGGAGTTTGACTATTTTTATTTATTTATTTATTTATTTTGCTTTGAAAATGACTTTAATAATTACGCATAACACACTTCTGGATGTTTCATCAATATCGGTCATGACATCTTCATAATTCGAAATTATTTTGTTCTTCGAAGTTGTAGATCTTTGAGTCTTCTTTAATCTGAAACTTGAATCAGCTCAATCCGATATTGGAGTAAACAGTTATGCCCAAAATACGACAGTTGCACAAAATTGGAATTTCCGAAAACTGCACTTCGTTAGAACGCCCTTTCAAGTTTCCAATCTCCAAAATTAATATGTCAAGTCCAATTTTTCCCCTTATTTGACCCAAATTCTTCCTAAATGATTTCTTGAGTCCCAATATTGTTTTATCTGTAAAATAAACTAAAACACATCAAAACGTTCATCAAACCCGAGAAACTAACAAAATATTAAGTAAAAGAGGCGGTAAATATTGATATATTTTTCGCTCATCACCTGGGTCTAGGTTTGGGGATCTGGAGTTCTCTACGTCCTCTTTGGTATCTCAGTCTATTAGAACTCTTAAGACTAATCTTGATTTCTTGCTTCTTCCGCCTTGTGGTTGTCCTTGGTTGTTCAGGAACTCTCTATCTATTCGAGGTGCTCAATGGCTATTGGATATGCTTGAAGAAGTTTCTGAGGGGAAATGAATCTTGCTTGGAGGGAAGAGACCTTACTTAGGTCTACTCAGCATTTTACTCTCATTCAGGCTTGCTATATTCTTCTTTACTACAAGTTCTGGTACTTCCTTATCGATCTGATTTTGTATCTCTATCTCTTCTTACATCTGGTTGCTTTTACATCCTTACATCTTTCCTTATTTTTCTTCTAGCTTTTCTTTTCCACTCCATTGGGTAACTTTTCTTATGATCTTACTGTCTGGTCTCATATCTCATTTGTATTTCTAGTAATAGGTCAGAATAACTCCAGGAAAATAATTCTTAACGTGGATTTAGAGTATGGTTGTTCTCGTAAGGATTACTATCCAGATAGTCTGGGAAAGCTTACTAACCTGTCTATAGATCTTGAGGACATACTCGAGGATCAGATACTGGGGAGGTAATGCCTCGCATACGAGTATCCCAGACATACTGCTTATATCAGACCCCCAGCACTCTTCCCACTACAGTCACTAACTCCCTAGACCATGCTCTGATACCATCTTTGTAACATCCATGATCTGGAAGATGCTACCGGCGGGGAATAGGCCGTACTATTCCCCTGAGCCTCTGTCCTTCTAACTATAAACTACAATATTTCTCATTTCTCAATCAAATTCTTATTTATGGATCCAATTCCCAAACTCGAAAACATGGAAAAATAAGTTCATTATTAATAACTGTATACTTATAAATACTTGTTTTTACAATGACTACACATAACCCAAACACTAATACATGACTTTTATTTGACTCTGATTGGACTTTCACTCTCTCTCTGACTTGAACTGGTGGACTCCATACCCTAGTGAATGCAACAGTATCCGTCCTCCCAAGCTCGTCCTCCGAAAACACCAACAAAACTAAAAAACTGAGAGTGAGGGGTTAGACCGTTGTACGATCTAAGTGAGTGGATGATAAAACTGAAATACTGTAATAAAAACATTTGGCTACAAAAAAAAACTCGGAGGTAACTTTGTATGAAAACTATTTTCTTGTCTAAGAATTCTGAACTCTTTTCGGAAAGTCTCATCTGAAAAATCTTTCTGTAAAACTTATCTTTGCTGAAAATTTCTTATAAAACCGCTCATTTTTGAAAACGTTCTTTTTCTAAAAACCTTGTCTGAAAACGAATCTGAAAACTATTTCTGAATGCTGAAATCTGTCTCTGAAAACCTGACGTATGGGGGCGTTACATATCGCCGTCCTCCCATACGCATAACTAGAGCCAGGAGTGCAAATCCTTGACTTCGGGGCGTTACATATCATCGTTCCCTAAAGCATACCACTTCTATCTCTAAAACTAGTGGTCTTGGGGCGTTACGTATCGTCGTCCCCCAAGCCACTGAACTAGAACTGGGGGTGCAAATCTATGCTACCCTCCAAGCTCTGAAACTACGATCTATGGGCATCTGTCATCCCTAGTCCTGAACTAGGATTTGAGGGCATTATGTATCGTCGTCCCCCCAGTCTTCTACATGTGCATATATGATGTCTGTCAATTCCATGTCTGTATAAGTTACATACTGAGGTGGGTTTTTCCCTCATGCCTCAAAAACATAAATTCATGTTTTTTAAAAAAAAAATATTTCTTATCTGAATCATTTCTTAAACATGATGAACAAAATGTAACTGATAAAAAAATTGGCTAACGCCCTAAAAGCGAAAAAAATAAGTCTTAATTCATAGAGAATCAGTAAATAAATCAATAAGAAAGTCAGCTTGAAAAGAGAAGCGTCCACTCACGGATTTTAGAATTTGGCTAGCACTGAATCCCCTCATCGAAGAAGATTGTGGTCCCTGTGGATAATCTTATTTCTTGTTGTTTCCTTCATCCTCCAAGTCTCCCAAGGTTGCTAAGCTTTTTCTCTATTTATTCTTTTCTTCTTCTTCTTCTTCTTCTTCTTCTTCTTCTTCTTCCTCTCTTCTCTTCTTCTTCTTTTCTTCTTTTCTTCCTCACGTTTCTTCTCCTCTTCTTCTTTTCTTCTTTCCTTTCACACATTTCTTCTCTTCTTCTTGTATTAGTGAATAGTACCTCCTTTTATATTTGGCCATTTAAAAAAAAAGAGTGTATAATTTGAAGAAACTTATAGAATTTACTAGAATTAGGGGTGACAATTTGGGTCAGGATTCATTTATTCGTCTGATTCGATTCGCTTTAAAGCGAATACGGGTTTGAAAAAATGGATTTGTTTAATAAATAGGTCAATTCGATTCGATTCGTTTATTAAACGAATCGAATACGAATTTAAGCTCATTGATTCATTTATTCTTTTAGGATTCGTTTTATTATTTTTATTTACTAGTTCTTGTTAATTTTCAATTAAGATTCAAGAAATTATCCCTAATTATCATAGAAAAAGTAATATTTTCGATATTTGGTGAGGTATTTTTAGTAAATATATTAATTACATATTTCATATGTATATATTTATGAAGAATTAATGTAAATTAAGTGTGGTAAATTATTTTATTAAATAATATCATTGTCTATATGAATAAACGAATATTCGTATTCGATTCGTTTAATAAATGAATCGAATAAGAATCCTGATATTAGGATTCATTTAATAAACTAATCGAATACAAATTCATCATATTTTGATTCGATTCATTTAGGATTCGATACAAATTCGATTCGTTGATTCATTTTGTCACCTCTAACTAGACTGCCCTCAGAAACTATTCATCCAAATTTTTATCTGCATTTTTAGCCTATTTCTGGTTCGAATTTGAAAAATATTCAATGTGAAATGTTAGGCCTTGATCTTAGCTTTCCAGCGATATAAAATTCATAAAAATCGGAGTTCGTATGAGAAAGTTATGGGCCAAAAACTATGGGTTATCCGGAGTGGTACATTATACAATTTTGTATCGGAATTTCAGGAAATTAACTGATCATCCCCAAAGTCATTCCATGAGTGTATTTGTATCCCAACATATTTTATATTATGTCATCTTCGTCCCGTAATACCGCAGTACTACAACGTAACAGTAGTAAAGACTATCGATCGTTACAAACACAATCGACCAACATGCCCTCAACACCAAATCATGAAACACCCCAAAAGGAGTAAATCTTCAAGAAATCATAATTCCAACCAAGGCCTTTGGAATTTCATTCTCAAACAGCCTATTTTCTGTTGGTGGCTCTAGCTTTGGCTCTGGCTTATTCGTAAATGATCCCTTATCCAGTTTCAACCCAACACAGAAGAAAATTACTCTGAATTTCATAACAAAGACCTGAGTAAACCACTCAAGGAAATGCATTACCATTTTAGACTTACCGGTTGTATAAAGATAAGTGACAGTATTGAAATTCAACCTTGATCCCAAAGCATCTTACTATTGAGACGGATGTGGGACCCATAGGGTCGGATCAGTGGCCCACGCAACGGAAGTGGCTCTAACCCCTAGACATCAAACATGAGTGTATTTTTAAATAATTTAATAGAATACTATATTCCATTACGAGTATATATGAAAAAATCGACGCTGAATCGGAGTCCGGAAACCCAAAAAAAAAAGGACATGCGCATGCTTCAGTGTGCGCATTATACTCGAGCTGATCATTCATTTTTTTTCCAAAAGCAATATGTTCCTTAAGCTCTCTGGAAATAAAGAGCTGAATGAAATAAAGTTTTTAACCCTAATTCCTTCCAACCTTCCCTAAATACTTCCAAACACCCAAAATTAATTTTTTTTTTAATATCAAAACCAACATCATCACATGTTATAGAACAAAAATAATATTTTTCAAAATATCAAATATATTTACAAAAAAATAATTTTTATTCTAAATACCCACATGTGTAAATTTTGGATCCAAAATACAAACCAAATTAGAGTCCCACAATGAAATGACTCATGAATAATTTTAGGTCACTCAAATGTGGTCAAATGATTCTAGAATGGTAATCATAGCTCCAAGTTTTTATCTAGAGTTCCAAACTCTAATTTTATGATTATGTCCAACATAAATATTTTGACCCAATCACAAGTATATTATGTTTATGCTTCCAAAGCATCCATACACAATTTATTAGCCTAATTTCAACATTAAGCTATGTTATTATTTATCCTATACATAATACATCACTATGTTTTTCACTAATGATAACTCACTAATGAAAACATATATGTGGAGAAGATCAACCTTACCTAACAAGCTTGATTTCAAGATCCAATCTTCTTCTCCTTGTTGAAATTTTATGGAGAACTTCGAAAGTTGGCAAGCTTGACTCCAAGATCCAATCGTAATTCCAATGTTATCAAGCTTGATTCCAAGATCCAATCGTGACTTCTCCTTGTTGAAATGTTGTATAAAACTTCCAAAGCTTCTCCAAACACTTATTTTACTTAGGCTAATATTTCTAAATATTGCTTGTTTTAGCTCTCACAAGCTTAACTTTCTTAAGATCGAGCTTAATTAAAAATTTGCTCAAGCTTGCCATTGATAGCAAAACTTATACAATTTTTAATTAATAAAAGTTCTAATAAACTGTTAGGGTTGGTGCTCAGAGTGCCAATCAGGATCGTATTTATGTCTAATTCATAAACACGATCAATTCATTTTCCATAATATTACTTATTTTATGGTAGCACATCTTGTCTTTTATATACATATTCGATCTAATTAAGATTAGATATCTAATTATGATTAGATTGAAACTAAATATGATTTAGTGATACGTGTATATTAGACAAAGACCCTAGAATTTACAACGTAGTGCATGGTTACAACGTAGTTTGTAATTGACATTGGGAAGCGTTGCTATAAGTTGTATATCCTTAAACAAAGTTCCTGGTCAAGATTTACCAACACAGGTCGGTTAGTAAAATCCGTTGAGACCGGTACATGTCGTATATCATGACTTGGTCCGATGGTTTATCCCAATGAATCATGAATCTCGGAAGACTCGTATAGACATGTAGGTGTTTGTTTGATAAACACTGAGCGACTCACTGAAGATTTCCTAATAGATGGTACACCAATGTCAATAGGAATCTTCTCAAGTTGAGCGAGCATAGTGGTCATTCTACTTGAGATACCACAGTAGATATATGAGTTACCCTTCATACTTTGATGGCAGTCACGTCACCGATCTATTTAGATCAGACCCCCGCTTGTTCATTGGGTATGGACTGATGCTCATGATATCCAGTGCGTATCAAGATAGAATTCGTCAGTCCTGTGTACAGGGCATAGGTATCCTACATGTGTTTGCGATCTAGTAAATCCATGGTTGTGGTATAACTTTGGAAGTGAGTTCCGAGTGTTATTTAGAGATCATAAATTTGAAAGTCTACTATATTATACCATAAGGATTTGACGTTCTTATCTATATCCCAATTATAATATGGATAGCCTGTGACAGAGGGATTATATGTATGCAATGACATCGACTTGCCAAGTTTAGTGATATTATCTGTGATCGTCATAATTCATGAGTGGGTGAATTATGGACACGAAATTGGATTTCGTGATGGATAAACCTAAACTTAGAGAGTCCCACTATATGAAGTGTACTCGTTGAGCACTTGGACAACGCATTATGAATAATACAGATTATTCATAATACTTCACCGAATTAAATGAGTTAATTCGAGTCGTTTAAACGGTAAAACGAAAACACATACATATGGGCATTTTTGGTCAATCATAATTATTGTGTATTTGTATTTGATACATAATTTGATTAGATTCACATTAATTATTTATCAAATGAGACTTTGACACATGCCATTAATATATGTATTTGTTATTTAATGTAAATAAAAATACATATATAATAATAATTATATTAATTAATTATTTAGATATTTAAATGTTAAATATTTGAATAGTTAAATAATATCCATATTACATAAATGTTATAAAATATGTTTAATTATTATTGATACATGTGTCATGTTTTAATTAAACTTTAGGTGTGCAAATTTAATTTGTTAACATAAAGTTTAATTATATTTAATTGAATTAAATTGCAAAAATGACCAATATACCCCTCCAAAGTCGGTTGGCCTTCTTTTTAATTTGGAAAACTTTGTTTTCTTCATTACTAAGAAGCTATGGCCGAAACTTCAATAAAAAAAAAAGCTCTCAAATTTCTTTGATGAAACAAAAGAAGAAAGTGAAGAAGATTAAGAAAAGCTTAAGGAAACAAGGAGAATTAAAGTTAATTCTTTATATCCCTAAGCTTGAAAAGAATATTTCTTGTTCTTGATTTACTAGAATTGTTCTAGGGTTTACTTACTTCTTAGAATTTGGGGCTTTTGGATTTGGAGGATGGATTTGGAGGCTAGATGCATGTGTGAAGTTAAATTGGATAATATTATTGTAATATTAGTTCAATTTTGTCATTTGATGACTTGTTTCCATTCTAAAGTGTTATGAACACTCTTGTAACTCCTAGAATTGTTCTTGAGTTCTTCATAGGTGGTGGCTTTGGTTGGTGTTAATATTAATATGATTAATGTTGAGAAAATTGGATTTAAAGCATGAAAAATGATATTTTCTGTTACAAAATAAGATCTGAAAATTTTGTGTTTTTGGTGATGAAAAGTATGTTTTATAAATGTATTGGATGTTCTTTGGGCATTAGAACAATTACCGGAAATTGTTTCAGAGTTGAAATAAGCAAAAACGGTGAAAAACGGTGTTACCGGGTGACTTTTGAGCCAACCGGGTGACGGCTGCCCAAACAGTGAATTGGTCATTGTTCTGGCAGCCCATGAACTGCCCTATTACTATTGGGACTGACCTGGGAAGCCCTCATATGTATTGGGTGGTCGGTTCGGTCAAAAACGTGTTTTATGTCATTTTACGAAAAAACATTTTCGTAAAAGTTTCGCGATGTTTCTTAACTATTTATATCGTTATTTGATATCGAATAAATATGTTTAGGTGAAATATGAATAAATTATTCATATTAGATATTGAATAATTTATTCGATAATTTGAAAAGTTTTAAAATTATGATTTCACCCGAACCGCGAGCTTCCGTTGCGCCCGCGCCAAAACCCCAACAAAAATGGTATCAGAGCGGGTCTGATCCTTTATCCATTACATTTTTCATGCTTGATATATGATATATAATCCAATTTTGAGTTTTGCACATGCATGTAATTTATATATTTATTGACTTTTCGGTTCTACGCTAATGGGAAATGTAACGGAAATTTAATGGTTAAGTTAAGTTATGTTTTCTAAGGTATAATTGAACTGTTTAAAAATTGATCTAGATTAAATTCTGCATTTGATGTAGAGCAATGATTTCTTGAGGAATATCCCCGCTTAAATAAGGCCGTAAAGTGACATGTATTGGATGCATGTTTCTTAGTCTGTCTTGTCAATACGGTTTATGAGTATCTTTTTATGGCTGCATCCGAGAAACTGCCAAAGCAGTGAGGGTGTAGTTGATAGAATTTTATCCATGTCGGATGTATATTTGATACTAGATAAATTAAGTGAAAATGGAAATCCTGAACGTGCCAAAGCTGTCAGGACTACATCGGTAGCTTGAGTTTATCATTGGCAAGTGAAGCCTTGATACGCCTCCTTGTGAACGTGCCAAAGCTGTCATAACGAGAAACGACCAGGACCAAAATCATGAGTCATTGTAAGTGTGATTGACAATGAGTTTTCTACCTAATGAATATACGTAGGCAAGATTGTGCCAAAGCCGTGAGTCGAAATATATACATGAGGTCATATTCTCACTATGGAATTTGATTTAATTATTGAATTCTCATTTTCCGTTGGGGATTACGGTATTACGTAAAGTAGTGGGAGACACTGCTGGGTTAAAAATCCATAACTAAGGGAGTGCGTAATATTATGAAAATTGCTGCTTTGTTTTTCCTTATTCTATATTGTTAATAGAATCATACTTCTAATCCATTACATGCATATTATTTGAATATGTTTTCTGACTTCACCTATGGTTGCATATTTCTAGAATAGGTTCTAAATGTTAGTAGACTTGGATATTGTTAGATTAGTCAAAACCATTGGGGAATGTTGTTCCGATTTTCTTGAAAATCAATATGGTTAGTGACTTAGTTACTAAGTCACGATAAGTAATCTAAATAGATATATGTTTTAAGATATAATTGCCTAGAAGGAATAGTTTCTTGTGCAGTCAGAATTGACACGAATCAGTTCATGTCTCGAGATTCTTGATTAGCATTTAGAACACTCCATTAGGTATTTGTTTATCTTATAATGACGTTTCTTGGCTTTAGTGACTTTTAGAAGTCACGTGTTTTGACACAGTTTGCTAATCAGTTATTTGTAATTATTATGAATGATTAAAAGTAAATTATAAAGCTAAAGAAATTAGATGTGTATAGTTGTGTATAGAGAATATCGATTCTCACAATACGAAAACTGTGGATATTGGATATCAGATCTGCCATCTAGTTATTTAAAATAATGTTTAATGACTATTTTTTATATTTGATATCAGAACTTGCGACTATTGGATAGTTACTTGTTCTTTATAAAAAGTTGTTACATATTTTAATATGACTAGTAGTGTCATTGATAAGAGATAAACATTAAGAAATATATTCGGTTAAATAAATAACTTAGAACAGTGCTTTATGAGATTTTATCACTTAAGAATTAGATGCTTATTTTGTATGGTAAAGGATGGTCTGATACGAGATCACATCATATATCCTTATCCATTTAATGAATATTGTATTCATGGTGTGATTGAATCTCATTTAACCAATGATCGTCATTGGACCACTCATGTATTAAATAATTACTTTGGAAGTATGTAGTTTAATGAATTATAAATTGCCATGAATAATTTTCTTTATTTTGTAACTTAGTTAATGAATTGTCATGACTTAGTTACATGTTTCTAAAAGAATATATATTGAACGTCTTGAATTCTTCAAGAACTTTCAATATGTTTCTGATGAAACGTGGATAGAATATTTTGAATGATTCAAAGATATTCTATTTGAAGTGTTGAAAACTATAATTTTAAAATTCATCGTGAGTCTTTGAATTGTTCAAGGATGTTTGATATGATCAAACACATGAATTTATGGCAATTAGTTCTATAGTTATTTAATAGATGTTATTCTGCTCAATATTAATCTTCTACGATTCCATCGTGATGGAATTGATCAGTGGGAGAAATTGAATCTTATATGATCTGATTCGTTTGATATTGAGTGTTACCGAATTAGTTTTCAATACTTTTGGGGTTATGTTCCAATAACACTAATTCATCCTTTTAATTATTGTTCCATTAGTTTCTACAATTGCGTATATGATATGTATAAGTAGAAAATTCGAATCTTGAAAACTTTGAGATTTAAATCTTTCTGTTGTTTTCTTATCGAAGAAAATTATCCAATAACTTATAGTCGGAGCGATATTTGAAATCGATTTCGGTAGTTAGCATTGAACCATAGATCTAAAATTATTCGTAGCTTACTACGATCAAGTTTTGAACTTGATTGAGCTTTCGTTATGAATCGTTCATAAAATGTGCACATTATTTGCGCAACAAAAGCAAAGTGAGCTTGTTAAAGGTTTGACCTTTATAATATGACAGTGAGAAAGGTTATACTCAGCAATCTATTGTAGATTCTGAGAAAACTTGTCTCAAGTCGCACTAAATGAATAATTAATGATTTGTTGGTTAATGTTGATATTAAACAATGTATTTTGGCTAAAGAATGCAAAGTGGCATTCCTGAATGTTTTCTTCGAATGAGAGATCTGTTGTGGTTTCTTTGTTTGAAGAATTCATTCTAGAATGGCCCTAGAGTTTGTATTCTGCTAAGATCACAGTTTGATATACTAGCTAATAGAGCCTATTGTAGACTCAGATAAGCTTTCTGAAAATTTTGTGTTCTCTAATTTTGATACAGTAAGATTTTCTGATTTTATCAAAGCATAGAGAATACATATGTAACAGTAGGGTCAGTGGGAGCGTACAAATTTCTTTCTAGTGTTGTATATCTTAATGACATTATCATTATTAATGTAATAATGAAATGTTTGTGACGTAAAGGATTTACCTAAGTCTTATTTTCTCCGTGAAAACAGTGGGAGTAGTCTCTGATATATTTGATATAAGGTTTTATATATGATATAAAACAAGAGACTTGTGAGAAACTCCCATTAGTTGTGCATTAGATATGATATAATAAAGGACACAACAAGACTATCTGTATGACAATTAGTATAACTGTTTAACAGTTAGTGTGTCTCTTGTATATAGTATTTATCTTTCGTAAAGGATGATTCCTTTGTCGAAAGAGAAATTGATTAGAATGTCTAATCAATCTTATGTATTATAGGATGATGGCATAAAGAGTACTGTATTATGTACGATTAAAGATATCAATTTAATCGTAATAGTTACGAGCTATTTTGATACGTTGTAGACCATAGGATGTGTCTTGAAACATGTTCTTTATTATCTTTGAGATATTAAGAATGAGTTTCTTATTCATGGAGAATATAATCCGAAACTATTAGGGTCACATTAGTTTTGAGTCTAATTATGACGTTAGATGGTCTACGTCATATAAAGTCAGAAAAGATGCAATGGGAGTGTCATGGTTGATTCTACTGTATTAGTGGAAATCGTTGAAACTTATGAAGTATTGACTTATGAAGTTGCATAGTGACCTTATAGATTAGAAGTTTTGATATTAGTGTTGTGCTTGCGGTTGTCTCATAGTATTTTGGATTTGATCTCTAAATACATAGACAACTCAATAGCTATAGCACAATATTGATGTCGCATCTGAGTCATATTGATGTATTACTTAGGTTATACAATATATGAATGATGCTGGCTAAGGAAAACGACTGGGTTTGTTGGACAGACTTAATATGTTATAGCGGACCTACTTCATGTTGCTTACCTTTTGAGTGATAGGTGAACTCTTGAGGGCCATAAGTATATGATACATATTGAGATTTGTATATGATACCATGGATTGACACTAGAGCAAGTGGGAGAAATTGTTAGTGTTGGTGCTCAGAGTGCTAATCCGGAACGTATTTATGTCCGATTCATAAATATGATCAATTCATTTTTCCATAATATTACTTATTTTATGGTAGCACCACTTCTCTTTTATATACATATTCGATCTAATTACGATTAGATATCTAATTATGATTAGATGGAAGCTAAATATGATTTAGTGATACGTGTATATTAGACAAAGACCCTAGGATTTACAACGTAGTTGTGCGCAGTTACAACATAATTTGTAATTTAGATATAATAAATTTGAAAGTCGACTATATTATACCATAAGGATTTGACGTTCTTATCTATATCCCAGGTATAATATGGATAGCCTGTGACAGAGGGATTATACGTATGTAATGACGTCGACTTGCCAAGTTTAGTAAGATTATCTGTGATCGTCATATTTCATGAGTGGGTGAATTATGGATATGAAATTGGATTTCGTGATGGATAAACTTAAACTTAGAGAGTCCCACTATATGAAGTGTACTCGTTGAGCACTTGGACAACGCGTTATGAATAATACAGATTATTCATAATACTTCACCGGATTAAATGAGTTAATTCGAGTCGTTTAAATGGTTAAACGAAAACACATGTATATGGGCATTTTTTGTCAATCGTAATTTTTGTGTATTTATGTTTGATACATAATTTGATTAGATACACAATAATTATTTATCAAATGAGACTTTGACACATGCCATTAATATATGTATTTGTTATTTAATGTAAATAAAAATACATATATAATAATAATTATATTAATTAATTATTTAGATATTTAAATGTTAAATATTTGAATAGTTAAATAATATTCATATTACATAAATGTTATGAAATATGCTTAATTATTATTGATACATGCGACATGTTTTAATTAAACTTTAGGTGTACAAATTGATTTGTTAACATAAAGTTTAATTATATTTAATTGAATTAAATTGCAAAAATGACCAATATACCCCTCCAAAGTCGGTTGGCCTTCTTTTTAATTTGGGAAATTTTGTTTTCTTCATTATTAAGAAGCCATGGCCGAAACTTCAAAAAAAAAAAGATCTCAAATTTCTTTGATGAAACAAAAGAAGAAAGTGAAGAAAATCAAGAAAAGCTTAAGGAAACAAGGAGAATTAAAGGTAATTATTTATATCCCTAAGCTTGGAAAGCATGTTTCTTTTTCTTAATTTACTAGAATTTTTCTAGAGTTTACTTACTTCTTAGAATTTGGGGCTTTTGGATTTGGAGGATGGATTTGGAGGCTAGATGCATGTGTGAAGTTAGATTGGATAATATTATTGTAATATTAGTTCAATTTTTTCATTTGATGACTTTTTACCATTCTAGAGTGTTATGACCACTCTTGTAACTCCTAAAATTTTTCTTGAGTTCTTCATAGGTGGTGGCTTTGGTTGGTGTTAATATTAATATGATTAATGTTGAGAAAATTGGATTTAAATCATGAAAAATGATATTTTCTGTTACAAAACCAGATCTGAAAATTCTGTGTTTTTAGTGATGAAAATTTTGTTATATAAATGTATTGGATGTGTTTTGGGCATTGGAAAAATTGCTAGAAATTGTTTCAGAGTTGAAATAAGCGAAAATGGTGAAAAACGGCGTTACCGGGTGACTTTTGAGCCAACCGGGTGATGGCTGCCCATACAGTGAATTGGTCACTGTTCTGGAAGCCCATGAACTGCCCTAATACTATTGGGACTGACCTGGACAGCCCTCATGTGTATTGGGTGGTCGGTTCGGTCAAAAATGTGTTTTATGCCATTTTGCAGAAAAACGTTTTCGTAAAAGTTTTGCGATGTTTCTTAACTATTTATGTTGTTATTTGATATCGAATAATTATGTTTAGGTGAAATATGAATAAATTATTCATATTAGATATTGAATAATTTATTCGGTAATTTTAAAAGTTTTAAAATTACGATTTCACCCGAACTGCGAGCTTCCTCTACGCCCGCGCCAAAACCCCAACATAAACTTTATGTGGGCTTTATCCAATTGGTTCAAATATGTATTGTTGACGGCTGATTTTGGTCTCAGGGTAATATGGGAATATTACTCCCGAGACAATCCTCCCTCAATAGTGAATTTGTTCGGTTATGGGGGAACCAAAAGGAAACTTAGCAAAAAACAGATAAATACGCCAATCGAAAAAGAGATTTAACGTGGTTCGGCGGATCAGATCCCACCTACGTCCACGGACACAAACCGAATAATGCTTTTTATTACTGAGATATGCTTCTCTGATATCTCTCGTGTTCTTACAAGTCTGATCGTGATGATCTTGATATTGATTCTGATGCCCCTTACACGCACTCTACCATCCTATTTATAATAGTGCAGAAATCAGATTCCTTCTTTTACAAGGATTCCCAGTCGAACCAATTTCCTTTTCCCATAAGGATTCCTAATCAAAACTACCTTTACTTTCTTTATCCTACTAGGACTCTGACTCACCAGTTTTCCCTATGAAAATAGGATAACTTGTCATCTTATCCGCAAGAATAGGGTGTCATCTTCTGGAGCATATCTCGCTATCTGGTCGGTCTTCATGAGGTCGGTCATGATAGTACTTTGAACTGAGAATGCTGCTGTCGATCTGATAATTCCCGATCATCTGATCTCAAGTGGTCGGTCATCTATCATCAGTGCTCGGCCCCTAACTCATGTGGTCGGGTCGGCATTAGTGGTCTCGATCAAGAAGGGAGTTACCCTTTTACCCCTGCCGTACTCCTTAAATAACATAGGACCTGAAAACACTATCAACATCTGTCACTAGTTCTCGGTTCCAACGAGTTATACAAGTTGGTGTCGGGAACTATATAAGAGTGGTATGGTTGGTGAACTAATAGCCGATCTTCTGAAGGAGAAATATCGTTGGCCCATACTTACATCCTGATCGGTCTGACTCAGGTATTCGGCCTCACTTTCTTCCTCCCAACGTGAATTTCCTTTATTGCCCCTCTGTAAACCAT